>PVJN01016403.1:0-42453 GCA_004026805.1 Lasiurus borealis
CCAGTAAAGAGCATGTGCGCACACACACAAATTAAGAACAACAACCAAACCTTTCTTAGGTGAGAACTAACCTTTTTTTGTTGTTGTGTTACAGAGAACCGAAATAATCAAAGAATGCTAGGAGAGTTTGGAATTACATTTATTACATGCGGGTCCAGAGGAAAATGTTTCTCAAATTCTGGGCCCCAACATGCAGAAAATTTCCCTATTTATATGTTTTTACCTTCTTTGTCTCCCAAATATGGGATGTTCCCCTCCCCGCTTTTGCAAGTTCTTAAAGGGCCCCTATGTGCGGAGGCCTTGAGTCCTCAACCAAAGACCTGGCCTAGTGCCAGCACTGATAATTTTGTCCAGGAAAGGTTCAATGGCCTCTCTGAAGTGAGAATAGTCTCATTTTCCTTATTATTTAAGCAAGCAAACATTTACAGAAGCCAAATAGCAAGGTTAAAATTTCAAAAAGCAGTTTTTATGTTAGATGGATGCTTCAGTTGCTGTTCAGGAATGTGATTTATTGCGTATCATCACTCTTCCCCTTATCACCCCTGCGTTATAGGGATGCTGAGAGAACTAATAAAACCATTTATGTGAAATGCTTAAAATCAAATGATAAAAATACAAGAAGACACTTCCTTTCCTAAGGGTTAAGACATTAAACATTACTCTAAACTGACATTTACTACTGGAGGTTTATATACATTCAGCTAACTAGAAAATGGAAAGGTTTATACATTGCTAACTAGAAAAATGGAAAGATAAAGTACAGGTTCCAATCCCTGATTTTGAAATGGCTAGAATTATGCGATCAGGAAGAACTGGTGTGAGAAATGCCGTTTTAAGCTGTACTACAGAAAAGCAGACCCTCACAGCAGCCCTGACCTTCAAGGGACCTTGGATTCTAATAGCTCGCAGCGAGGAGGCTGCATACTCCATCCTCTGGTGGACGAGCCGTCAGTGCCCTGCCCCTTGCATCCTGCAGGCTGTTTCTCCCTAACTTTAGAGGATGGGGAAGCTTCTCCTCTTCTCTGCATTCTCTGTGTCCAATCCTTTTCACCACCGTGTGGCCGCTGCTAATTTCTTGTTCAGAATAGGTTAAAGTTGATGTGAATAGAAATCTGAGTGTAGAAAGTCCAGTTTCTACCCAGACAGCAATATTTCATGACACATAAAACTCCTATTAGTAGGAGGGCTAGTTCAGGAATTAGGCAAGAGTGGGAATAAAGAAGTTGTAGGAATGCTGTCCTTTCAATGTACTTAGGCAACAGCAAACTGTGTGTGTGTGTGTGTGTGTGTGTGTGTGTGTGTGTGTGTGTGTTACAAAGCTCTGTTCCCAGTGGACATTCCAGATAATGAGGATTAAGGCAAGCTCAGAGATACTCAGGATTGGAGCTCCAAAAAGATGTCTTTATTTCATTTCATCTTTTCCCATCTCTTCAACTCTAGTTAAGTTTTCCATCTATCACTATAATTTGGGAAAGGGCCCAGAAGTCCATCCCTAACTTTCATTCATTCAACTAATATTGCTAAAGTACCTTGTATTTCCCATCATTATGCCAAGCACTGCAGGTATAAAGGTGAATTAGACCTGATCCTCAACTTCCAGAAAGTTGGTTTAATGGCGTTTCAAGAAACAAAATCAAAGAATTCTTGTGACTTAAAGCATTTCCGGGAATAAAAAAGTAATAAGACACTGGGTCTACTTTTGTAGCTAAGTACCATCCTCTCATTTCGCCTTATTGAAACCATGACTCCAAGTCTAAACACACCTGTGTATGCATAACCTTAGATGTTTACGCTGTTAAATTTTAAACTGGTCCTTAAGTAGAGGGCTTTTGCAATTCATTTTTCTTGGGTTTGTTTCTGAGGTATTTCTTAATACTAAAGCACTCATCAGATGATTTAAGCAATCCCCCCACCCCCCGCCGCCCCCGATTTTGAGAGTCAAAGGGCATATCTGATAATAAGTACAGGGTACAGCCCAAGCTGGTTTTGCTCAGTGGATAGAGCATCGGCCCCACAGACTGGAGGGTTATGGGTTCAATTCTGGTCAAGGGCACTTTCTTGGCAGGCTCCTCACGCAGGAGGCAACCAATCAAGATGTCTCTCTCACATCTTTGTTTCTCTCTCTTCCTTCCCTCTCCCTTTCACTCTCTCAAAACAACAACAAAAAATCAATGGAAAATATCTTCAGGTGAGGATTAATAAATACAGGGTACAGGGTCCCAGACATTTTTATTCTCTCTAGTTTTGATGGCTTTTTTTTTGCTTTGTTTGAAGAGGTGTATTAAATATTATATAGAATTCACGTTTAACAAACAGTGTTGCAAAGCTGAGTTGTGACATTTCTATTTTGTTGATTCATTTGACTACCTAAAGAGTATTTTTACAACGTAATGTCTGGGTTCCTCACTTCAAACATTTGGTGTTTGGAACTGAGATACTCAAAGTAAGACAAAAGTTCATGATGGCTTACTACAATTATTTAATATTTATCATTTTACTTTTATTTTCTAATTATGAACTCAAAGTTTTGATCATAATAATTCTAACCTGTAACCTGGATACTTGATGAATACTGAATAGATTAACATAGAGGTATCTGTAGACCAAGAGCTTGAAATCAAGTTATCTTACGTATAATAAATATTTCAGTTTCACTCATTCAACAAACATTTACGAAGAGCCTTTTCAAAGGCAGGCACAGTTCTAGAGGTTGTGAATACATCGGTGAAGCACACAAATAAAATGTGTTGCCCTAGGGAGCTTGCATTCATTTAATCAAACATTCCTAACAAGCAGTTCTGAGAACTGGACTCCACTTTTATGGAGGAAGGGAGACAAAAGACAAGAACCCCAAACCCTCTGGAAGTTTTAGCCACTGGGTTCCCAGCCAAGGAGCACTGTGGTGGAGCTTGTTATTTTCTGGGCCTTAGTTTTCTTATCTGTTAAGTAACGGCATCGAATTTCATAATCTCAGAAGTCTCTTTGGAATGGAATAGTCTATGAGTCTATGATATGTAATAGGCATTGACTTATTAATTAATTAAGGCAAATTTACACAGAGAGGAATGCACAGGTCAGAGAGATTGAATTTTTAAAACTATAGAAGTGTTCAGGAGTCAGTTTAAACTCCTATACCTTTTGTAGCTCCAATATAGTACAGCATTCATATTACGTTCAGATGAATGGTTCAAAGGCATTGCAGAATGCTGACTCGGTCAGAGGAGATCTAATTATGTTCATTAGAGTACTTATTAAAGCAAGAAAATGCACTGAGGTGATTTAGAGAGATTTCAAACACCAAGTGTCTTCTCATTAACCCACAGGTAATCAGAAGTGCTCTACCCCAAGATCTTACTGTTTTTAGGCTTATGTATTCTTCTTTACAACCAACTCACAGATCCACATCCCAGCCATTTCACATTTATACTACTAAAATCCATGGATTATCTCTCCCTCAAACAATATAAAATGCTCCCATCAAAACCCTCACTTCAGAGACAGAAAAGCAATTATTTAAGTAAGAAATAGGTACAAGTAAAGTGATAAACTTCTGAGTTTTATTTGAAAAAACAAAGGGTCCAAGGCCCAGGATAAGGTAGACATTTAAGAGACAGGTACCCCCCAAAAAAGAGATTTTAAAGTGCAGATGCCCAAGACAGAGCAGACACTTGAGGAGAGGACCTTCACAGACTGAAAACTTCTTTTGTTTGTTTTGTAATCTTCATCTGAGGATATTTTTTCATTGATTTTTTTTAAAGAGAGAATGGAAGAGAGAGAAGGAGGGACAAGGAAGAGAGAGAATAGAAGGATGGAAGGGAGGGAAGAAGGGACGAAGGAGAGAGAGGGAAAAAAGGAGAGAGAGAGAGAGAGAGAGAGAGAGAGAGAGAGAGAGAGAGAGAGAGAAAACCTACAACCTAGTATGTGCCCTTAACCAGGAATTAAACCCACCATCCTTCCATGTATGGGGCCCACATTCTAACCAGCTAGGATCAGACTGAATACTTTTAAAGTGGTAGGTGTTCAGGGAAAAAGGACACTTTAAGGAGACGATAGCCAAGCTTAGAAGACATTTAAAGAGTTCTGGACTGAAGTCTAGAACAGGTTTATTGAAAAGGCAGGGATAAAGGAGTCAGTTGTCAATGGCCTGGTTAGGAAAACCCTGAATAGACTACCCTCAAAGGAAGAACATGCACTCCTGCCTACCCCATCATAATTAAAAAAACAAAATAGGTATAAGTGAAGTGATACAATTCTGAGTTTTGCTTTAAAATATTCTAGATGTATTTTATTGAGAATATGTACAATTAAAAGCAAGTGAAAAAAGAAATTAAAACATCTATTTCCAAATAAGCTCTCATCTCCCCTCTCTAGATTATAAATATCCACAAGCATTAAAATATACTAAATAAGGGTCTCTGGAAAATGTATCCCACTGAGGAGACTGCGTGTTGAGAGTGCTAGGCGATGCTCTTTTATCCACAGTACTTAAGAAGCTAAAGCAGATTCTCTGGACATTTAAACTGGCTCAACTCCACAGAAAAATAAAGCAAGATTTGAAACTTTAAATTTTAGGTATTCAATTTTTGATTCTAGCATTCAGAAAGGATTTTAAGCTTGGCCTATTGTATACATCAACCTAAACTCATTGCAAAATTACAAATTTCTTTCACAGGATAGAACCTTGTAGCATATACACTTACCATGAATATCTCCTCAGAAGTTATTATCCACAATAACGTTTCCATGTTTTGAAAAAACTAGAATTTTATTTCCTCTATTCACATTGCCTTTGATTCGACTTTCTCTTCCATTTCCCCTTTTGCAACTACTTCCTTCCATTGGTCAGTTAAGTCAGTCTTTCAGAAACATTTCTGGTTTTCTCTCTCCTAGTTCTCCTTTTAAAACATCTTTCCTCATTTGACCCAGTAATCCCATTCCTAGAAATATATCCTAAGAAAGTAGAAACACCAATCAGAAAGGATATATGCACCGCTATGTTTACAGCAGTACAATTTACAATAGCTAAGATTTGGAAACAGCCTAGGTGCCCGTCAGCAGATGAGTGGATCAAAAAACTATGGTACATCTACACAATGGAATTCTATGCTGCCATAAAAAGAAGGAATTCTTACCATTTGCAGCAACCTGGATGGAACTGGAGAGCATTATGCTAAGTGAAATAAGCCAGTTAATGAAAGAAAAATACCACATGATCTCACTCATTTATAATAAAGAACATTATAAACTGATGAACAAAAAGATAGATACAGAGGCAGGAAAGCATCAAACAGACTGTCAAATTACAGTGGGAAGGTTAGGGAGAAGTGGGGTACATAAGAGATCAACCGAAGGACTTGTCTGCATGCATATAAGCATAACCAATGGACGCAAGACACTGGGGGTGAGGGCATGCATGGGAGCAGGGTAACAGGGGGCAATGGGAAGATATGAACACATGTAATACATTAATTAAAAAAATGGAAAAAAAAACACACCTTTCTTTATGACTCAACCTGTCAACCTAGTGCATGTCCAACCACGTGGGAGGTGACTCTACAAGGACTGTAAGAGATCCGGGCATGGAGCCTGCAGTCAAAGGGCTTAATGCCTAGTGGGAGAGGTAGAGAACACATTTGAACAAACAAAACCACGACATTAAGCCATGTGATCTTGGCAACAGGCATAACCCTATTTCAGGGGAAAACCAAGTAGCTTGCAGAGAAACAAAGCTATACCATCATCTGCCAGGAAACTGTATGCAAATCTGCAGAGTTGTACATCCTTCTAGGTCATCCCTAGAAGGCCTATTTTGAGGCCTACATGCAACTACTAGAAAACAAGAAGAGAATGCAACCAAGTAGACTAGTGGATTTATGTAAATATTAAGATCTTCCCTTTCTAGCTGTACTAATTTAGCTGGGTCCCTAAACATGATTAGACCATTGAAAAAATGTCCAGGTACAAATAATAAAAAGTGTGAGTGAGTGAGTGAGTGAGTGTGTGTGTGTGTGTGTGTGAGAGAGAGAGAGAGAGAGAGAGAGCGAGAGAGAGAGAGAGAGAGAGAGAGAGAGAGAGAGAGAGACAGAGCAACGCTTAGCCAGGTGAGACTCAATCAAAAGATGCGTAGTTATAGTTGGCAGGGGAGTTACCATGATCAGGAAGGTGATTTTCCCAGGGCGAAGTTCACACATTGCCCTCCAGGTATGCTGACCCCTGCAATTTCCCCAAATGTGGGAAAATCAGCTGCATAATTTGTGGTGGTGGTGGTGGTGGGGACTGTATCCATGTTCTCCCCTAATTAAAAAAAAAAAAGTATGCATAATCAGAACAACACTATACTGACCCAACCTGCTCCACCGACATAAACCTATGTATCCATTGGTAGAAATATCACTAGACAAGAGGCCGGATCTAGTCATTAACGCCTGACTCATGTGTACCATATGGGAAAAAACAGTAAAACTTTTCAAGATATAACTGAAGCAGATACTACCCCACACAAACATGTCTTTATAAAATCACACATTGACTTGGGGAACCACTTATATATTCTTACCCTGATCAAGACTGTCCCAGAGACTGACTTCACTTCCACAGAAGACTTGTGCCTGCTATGCACTTGGCCTCTTTCCCCGTTTGTTCTAGTTTCACAACGTGTTGGTTTTTTATTTCTGATCTGGCAAGGATATTCCACCCCATGCCTTGTCCCAGGAGATGTTTACTGAGATCATACAGGTAGGAAAGGGGAAAAAAAAAAAAAGTTCTTGTTTTAAAAAAATGCAGGGAAATGGTGCCCTCTGCAGGACAAAATGGAAAGTGCAGCGCCCGTGATGTATTAGAACATGTCCTGTATTTCTGTAGCACTATTCTTTCTCTCCACAATGTGGCGCTGCTGTCCTAAGTGTCGTTTACTAGTACGTACAGCCAGTTTAACTTGAAAAAGACAAGTTGACAACAAGGAGAGATATACAGGGTAGAGGCACAAAAGAATTAGGAGCAAGGAGAGGTTAAAGAATAAAGCAGGCTCTTTTGGCCAGATTTGGCTTCCTTACCAACCCAAATCAGACCCATTGCAATGAGGAAAGTTATCCCTTAGCCCAAACGTTTCATCTGGGATCATTTAATTCAATAGTTTCCAAACCTGGTTACCCACAGAATCACCAAATAAACTGTTTTAAAGATATAGATTCATAGAGTCTACCCCAAGAAACTGATGCAAAAATTCGAAAGGGGCCCAGTCATCTGTCTTTTTAAAAAGCTCTCCCGTGCCTGGCCGGTGCTCAGTGGTTAAGCTTCAACTCATAAACTAGGAGGTCACCCTTGGGTTCCCGGCTCAGGTGGGAGCATATGCCTGGGTTGCAGGCTTAATCCCTAGTTAGGAGGGGTGCAGAAGACAGCCAATCAATGATTCTCTCTCATCATTGGTGTTCCCATCTCTACCTTCCTCCCTCTGAAATAAATTTAAAAAACCAAAACTTTTGTTTTTAAAGCTCTGCTGAAGATTACTGGTGAATCTTTTTATAGGTGATTGGAAGGGAAAAATGTTTTAAAGGGACTGAGTACTTGCAGGATTCAGCAAACTCAGCTTCCATTTCTCAATTCAATAACAACAAATGCAATGAGAATCTAATCTCTAGGAAACAAAAGCGCAATGCATTGAGTAAGCCTACCTATACTCTAAGGAACTTAGTAGTCACACCTGTGTTCAGTTTTCTCCCATCCATTTTGGGCAAAGAATTTAGGACTCAATCAATTCATAATTCCCTAGTCCAGACCTCAGTGTCTCCCTTCTGTGTACTTATCAACCCACTTAGGGAATAGGGGTGACCTGACAATTTTTGGAACTGAATTTGAATCTTACTCAACTCATCAACTATGGAACATTAAAAAATTATCTATCCCTTTCTGAACCTTTATTTATAATAAGAGATAGCCATACCTGCCTCTGAAGGCTATTATAGGGCTCAAATTAGACAATTTAAAGTTCTTTGCACCCTGCCTGGCACATGGTGTTCAATCAAAGTTGTTAGTAGTATTAATATTAACCTGATCCCTTGACTTCTCTCCAAGACCAATGTAATCTAATGACTCACTGTATACGTAGGTCCTTCTGTGTCCTAATGCCATGCTTTGAGAACTGCTTGGTCTTGTCTCCAATAACCTGTGATGAAAATAAAGTAAGGAAATGTCCTTCCTTCCTCAGAATGATAACAGGTAGATAGAATAAATATCCTTATCAATCCTCAATTTCCTTCCCCACCTCTCTCTGTATCTGTTAGAATGATATAGTCAGAACTTACTTTAGCGGATTTCAGCCTGTGGTGAGCAATAAAACCCTCAGGAGCACACATTAAAAATGCAAGTCCCAGTGAGTGGAGGGAAGGTTGGGGAGGGTGGGTGGGAGGCAGTGGGTGCGAGTGGAGCCATTGCAGGCAGCAGGTGTGAGAGGCAACTGCTGGCCCCGATCACCCCTCAGGAGCAGGGGGAGGTGGAGAAGCCCTGAGGACAATTAGGGCCAGCAGCCATTGCTCACACCTGCTGACGGCACTGAGTGATCAGGGCCAGCGCCAGGCGCCAGGCACCATTCGCCAGCAGCAGGTGTGAGCACCGGGTAGGGCCACGGAGCACATGGGAGCAAAGAATTTTTGGTAACCAGCAGAGCCTCACCCCGATGACAGCGATCAGTGCCCTGCCTTGGTCTGGCACTCCTGCTCGTGTGTTCTAGCATCCCCCCATGGCATACACCCCCTGGTGGTCAGCACACATCATAGTGACCGATTGTCTGGTTGTTTGGTTGTTCGGTTGTTCTGCTGTTCTGTCTATTTGCATATTAGCCTTTTATTATATAGGATATGCATCGTAACTCCTGGACACAGACATAGTATGGTGAAGGCATGGGGTGCGGGATGGAGGGGGATCAATGAGAACAAAAGCAAAGGGGACATCTGTAATATTTCCAACAATGAAGATGAATTTAGAGAAAAAGGAAGATAAATTATATATACACATACATACTAGATACATATACACCAAGTGGCCAGATTATTTTGATCTCTGAATGCATAATAATCTGGCCACTTAGTGTGTGTGGCTATAGCATATGACCCACAGAACACACACACACACACACACATATATATATATGAGGCCTGGTGCATGGATTTGTGCATGAGTGGGGTCCGGCCAGCCTGGCCAGGGGGAGGGGACATGGGCAGTTGGCCAGCCTGCCTGCTGGTCAAACTTCTGCTTGAGGGGACAATTTGGATATTAACCTTTTATTATATAGGATATACACCAAGTAGTCAGATTATTATGCATTCAGAGATCATAATAATCTGGCCACTCAGTGTATATATATACTTACAGTGAGAGGAAAGATATATACCTCTTTTTAAAAATACATTTTTATAGATTTCAGAGAGAGGAACGTACAGAGAAATAGAGATAGAAACATCAATGATTAGAGAGGATCATCGATTGGTTGCCTCTTGCACACTCCTTACTGGGGACTGAACCCACAACCGGAAATTGAACCATGACCTCCTGATTCATGGGTCAATGCTCAATCACAGAGCCACACCAGCCAGGCAGGTGTATACCTTTTAACAGTAAATACTTCTGACAAATGGAACTGGAAAGAAGAAAACATTCTCATTTTATATATCTCTAAATTTTTTTAAACAACTAGAATGGATAATTTTTATACCTTTTTTTCAAAAATAATATACAGATATCAGGTAGCTGGCAGTGATGACAGTAGTTATTTAACCTCTTTGAATCCTCACATAAAAACCAAGAGAGCAACAAATAGCAAAACCAACATATGTGGACCACAGTTTGCAAAACCAGGTGACGCGAGATACCTCGGTTAACCCCATACACAAGGTGAGAACAAATCACCAATAGCCACATCTATTTAATTTCAGCATCTGAGTGGGAGAAAGCAGAAAAAGCCATAGGACATCAGACAGACCCCCAAGCTGGAAAACCCCCAAAATAGCCAATAGGAAAGTGAGGTGAGTCAATTTAAGAACAAGAGATTAAACTGGAGGAGTTTGGCTTAATCCTATTAGTGGATGAATGCACAGGCCCATGCTAAAATCTGAAGTGGCTAGGGCAATCTAGCTCCTATAAACTTTTGGGTTGTGTTTTTTTTACTATAAACTCTTGAATCTGACCAACCCAGGGCTCCATTCCAGGGCATGACCACACACTGAGGAGAAACTTCTGGGTGTAGAATCATAATTAAGCAGGATCAGGATAACAGAGACAAGGAATAAAAAAGTCTGGATTAAGTGGGGGAAAGAAACAATGGCGGGAAGTTGCAGAAAGCGAGCCACCATCTTTTAAAACACCACACTCATGTACCCTAAAACTTCAGGAAAATCAACAGCACATCACAATAAACAACAGGAAAGAATCCAGGGTAAGTCCGATAAATACAACTGGTAATGCCTTACGAGAATTAGAAGGTGGGTAAGAAAGAAAATTTAAAAACCAAAAAGAAATCAAACAGATTAAGCAGAAACTGACAAATATTGAACTTAAAAGAACACCCAGTATATGGATAATGAGATGTTTATACTCTCATTGTTGGGAGAGATCCCAATTATTCTGGGAACATACATTTTTAAATAATTTTTAACTTTTTAGTTTAATTAAATCGAAAAAAAAGTTAAAAGGTCATTCAATTCTATTGTAGTTGTTTCACTAATCTAACTTTCCTAGGGAAGGTATCCTAATTCGTTATACAAAGGAACACTCTGCTAAAAAGTTATGTGGACCAGCATATCTTGAGTTGTCAGGATCCCCAATATCTTGGTTTGATCCAGATTTTTATGGATCCTATAGCTTATAGAGTTTGGGGAACCCTCATTTAAAAAAATCAATTTCTGCTCATGTCTTCTAATCCCAGGATAGGCTATCTTCTAGTATTTTTTATTTTGATGATTTGTTTTATAAGACTATTGTTTTAAAGCACTTAATTTACAACAAAATTATAAGAAAGGTACAGATACTTCCCATACACACTATGTCTCAACACATGCATAGCCCCTTCCATTATCAACATTCCCCACCTCAGGGGTGCATTTGTTACAATTGATGAACTTATATTGGCACGTGGTAATCACCCCAAATCCATAGTTCACATTTGGGTTCACTCTTGGGGTTGTACATTCTTTGCATTTAGACACATGAATAATGACATTATCCATCATTACAGAACCATCTAGAGTAGTTTCACCGTCCTAAAAATACTGCATATTCTACCTATTCACCCCTCTTCCCAACCCGTGGCAACCACCCATCTGAGTCTCCACAGTTTTGCCTTTTGAAGAATGTCATATAGTTTGAATCAGACAGCCTGCACCCTTTTCAGACCACATCCCCTCTTCAGTATGTAATATGTATTTAAGTTTCCTTCATGTCTTGTAATGGCTTGATAACTCATTTCTTTGTATAGCTGAATAATATTTCACTGTCTGTAGGCACTAAAGTTTATCTATTCACCTCCTGAAGGACATCTTGGTTGCTTCCAAATGTTGGCAATTATATAGGTTTTGTATGAACACAAGTTTTTAATGCCTTTGGTTAAATATTAAGAAGCAGGATTGCTGGGCTGTAGGGTAAGAGTATGTTTAGTTTTGTAAGAAACTGCCACATTGTCTTCCAAAGAGGCTGTACCATTTTGCATTTCCACTAGCACCAGCATTTGGTGTTGTCGGTGTCCCAGAGAGCTGGTAGAAATGTAAAATGCTAAAACTGCTTTGGAAAAGTTTGGAAGTTTCTTAAAATGTTAAGCGTGTATCTGCCACATGAACTGCCATTCCATTCCTAAGCATTTACCTAAAATAAATGAAAAGGCGTGTCATACAAAGACTTATACCTAATGTTCATAGCAGCTTTCTTTGTAATAGCTGAAACCTGGGAACAATATATATGACCATCAACAGGTGAATGTGTAAATAAAATGTGGTATATTCATACAATGGAGAGCTCTGCTCAGCAATAAAAAAGAGTTGGGCTGCAGCCGGTGCAGCTCAGTGGTTGAGCACCAACCTATGAAGCAGGAGGTCACGCCTCAATTCCTGGTCAGGGCACATGCATGGTTGCAGGCTTGACCCTGTGCAGGAGGTAGTTGATCAATGATTCCCTATCATCTCTCTCTCTCCCTCTCCCTTTCTCTCTGAAATAAATAAATATGCTTTTTTTAAAAAAAGAGTTGGGCTATTGATAAATGAGCAACATGGAAAAATCTCAAAAACATGAACACGTTAAATGCCCAGCATGTTTTGTCTTCTGGATAGAAAATACAGTGTCAGTCACTGGTGACTTACTGGGCGCTTAATGTGTTAAACTGAGTGAAATAGCCCAGACAAAAAAGAGCACATACTATACCATCCATTTACACAAAATTCTAAAAAATGCAAACTATAGTGCTAGAAAGCAAATCGGTAGCTGTTTGGAAAATAGGATGGGAAGCTGGAGAGGAGCCGAAGTTGGTAACACTGTATTGTATAATTCAACTTTGCTCAGAGAGTAGAACTTAAATGTTCTCAGCCCCCCAAAAGGTAAATATGTGGGGTGTTGGATGTGTTAATTAACTAGATGGGAGGGAGCTTTTCCCAAGCATACATATTATTAAATCATCAGGATTTATATGTAAAATATCTTACAATTATATCTGTCAACTGTAATTCAAATAAGGTGAAGAAAGAAAGAAAAAAAAAAGACTAGGGAATGACAGGTGGGAAGCCCACCAATAAAACACTTTCAAGGGATCCATCCAGGCTAGCGCTCAGAAAACCTAGGTGGCAAAACAATAAAGACAGTGGTCTGACAAGTAGCCATTTATATTGCGGGGAGAGGTGTAATTTAATCATCCCTCCCCTTGCACAGTAGCGGAGGTAGGAACAGTTGGGTAAAGACACTGTGTGTGTTACTGGGTGTTCATTTTTTAAAAACGTAAAACATATTTCTTCACGAGTCCGGAGGAAAATGAGATCCCCGAGTTTCTGGAGGGCCCGCCTGTGGACAGGCTCGTGTGGTTTCTAGACATCGTGTTTCACTCTTGTAGGATTTGGGCTGAATGGCTGCCATTAGTCTCCCTGACTTGTCCTACAATTCACCTAACTAAGGCATTCTTCTTCCTTGCCATCCTGTCCTTTAGCCGATTGCTGTTGCTGACACAGAACACCTTGCCTTTATTACTTTCCTTGATTCTATTTCCCCTTTTTTTTTTAAAAAAAAACAACAACAACTATGGTTAAAAAACACACATAATACAAAATTTACCATCTCAATCATTTTAAGTGTATGACTCAGATTTGTTAAATATAATTCACCTCGTTGTAAGATAAATCTGTCTAATCTATCCTACCACCTCTTGCCCCAAATGATTTCCTTTTCTGTACTCCACATCCCCTTAACAGCATCCTCGCATTCCAGATTCAAAATCTCAGAAATAACCTTTGACCACTTCTTCTCTTCCACTTACTAATTGCAATCAGTTCCACTGGAAAGTTCTATTAATCGAGTCTGCTCCCAAATTGTTTCTCATCTCATCAATCCCTTCCATTCCCTTCCACTCCCTTTTCTCTACCCTAGTCTAAATCCATATTACTTCTCACCTGGTAATGCTGAATTTTGTAAGTGGTTCTCTTGTCTCAAGAATCTCTTCCATTTGAGTTATTCTTTACCAAATTAACATATTTTTTGGTAAAAGTGTTTAATCATGTTATCCCTTTGTTCAAAAACACCTTCAATGATTCCACCTTCAAAATAAATCAATGGTTCAATGTGAAAGCATCCAGTATGCAAAATGTAGGCTCTAGAATCATAGAACTTTTTTCAACAGCTGATGTGTGGGACTTGACCACTAAAATGAAAGGGTCAAAGTGTTAAAATCTGCCCAGCCAGTGTTACTTAGTGGTTGAGTGTTGACCTATGAACCAGGAGGTCATGGTTCAATTCTTGGTCAGGGCACATGCCTGGGTTGTGGGCTTGATTCCCAGTGTGGGGCACACAAAAGGTAGCATATCAATGATTTTCCCTGATCATTGATGTTTCTCTTTTTCTCCCTTCTCTGAAATTTATAAAACATATATTTTAAAATAGTATTAAAATCTGAGATTATACAACATCTGAATAAGAGTACAAGGTTTGTTGGAGTTACATGTTTAAAGCTATATATATCATGTGTTATGGGTTCTATTATGACTCCAAAAAGATATGTTGAAATCCTAACCCCCTGTACCTTAAAATGTGACCTTATTTGGAAATAAGGTTACTGCAGATGTAGTTAGTTAAGATGAAGACATACTGGAGAAGGTTGGGCTCTTAATCCAATGTGATTGGCATCGTTAAAAGAAGAGAAGGGACACAGGCACAGAGGGAGTGCACCATGGGAGCACAGAGGCAGAGACTGGAGTGATGCGGCTACAAGTGAAGGAACGCCAGGGATTTCTGACAGCCCCAGACACAAACAAAAAGGCTTGGGACAGATTCTTCCTATGAACCCCCAAGAAGGAACCAATCCAGCTGACAACTTAATGTTGGACTTCTCTTCCTGAACTGTAAGAGAATACATTTCTGTTTTAAGCCTCTCAGTTTATGGTACTTTGTTATAGCAGCCTCAGGAAACTAACATATATTAGTTCTCTATATCAATTTTTCTTTCTCAGCCTTGGCACATTTCCTCCACTCTTAAGCATCTTGAAAAATCAATGGAAATGAAACAGTAAATTAAATGGAGTGGGTTAAACCAAACCCCTGGGATACTATTTACTTCTTGTCTAGACTTTCTCTACAAAGAAAGAGAGAATTCTAAGCAGAGATCATTTACCATGAAAGAGGATCATAGCCACAAGATGTTCATCAACATTAACAGCCAGGTATTATTTTTTTTTTAAGTTGATGTAGTTCTTTTTGGTCGTACAAAGACTTTGTCCCCTTCCATCCACGTTATAGAACTTCTAGGTCCTCTAAGTCATTTATTTTAGAAAGCATTGTGCTATCCCATGCTATCTCTGATTGGGAGGGGAAAAGGAATATTCAGGCTACACTAAGAAGCTTAACTTGACAGAGACACTATTTTCTCTCTTTCCCTCTCATCCAAATTCCTAGGGAAAGAAACCTGATTGGCTCAGTAGGATGGAATTCTGCTCTGTGGGTCAAAATCTGTGGGAGGGTTCCCATTGGAGGTAAGTTGGTCCATAAAAGCTGTCATTATGAGCTGGGTAGACACTCCAAGTGTTCTACTAATACTATTATTTGTACCAATTTAATGAATATCCTTGTATATATATTCTGGTAAACATTATCTGATTAATTCCTTAGGATAAATTCCTAAAGGTGGGGTTATTGGGTCAAAATATATTATTAATATGATTAAAGTTTTAAATTCATGTTATTAAATTGCTCTCCAAAGGTTGAATTATTTTGCATTCTTACCAGCATATATAAAATGACCATTTGATAAAACAACACATTGATTGATCATTGGATTTCATTATTTTACACCTTTGCCAATTTGATGAATAAAGGTGGTATCTCGTTATTTAAACCTTCCCTTTTTCTTTTCCTTTTTAAAAAATATATTTTATTGATTTTTTTTTTACACAGAGGAAGGAAGAGGGAGAGAGAATTAGAAACATCGATGAGAGAGAAACATCAATCAGCTGCCTTCTGCACACTCCCTACTGGGGATGTGCGTGCAACCAAGGTACATACCCTTGACCAGAATCAAACCTGGGACCCTTGAGTCTGCAGGCCAACACTCTATCCACTGAGCCAAACCGGTTAGGGCCTTCCCTTTTTCTTGTAATCAGTAAAGCTGAATATTTTTAAATGCTTATTTTTTATTTTTTAGAGAGATGAAGGGAGAGGAAGAGGTAGAAACATCATCTTAGGGGAATCAAGATGGTGGCATAGGTAAATGCCTGTACTCCAGTGCCTCTCACAACTACATCAAAATTACAACTAAAATACAGAACAACCATCATCCAGAACTGCTATAAAGTTGGCTGAATTGAAGTCCTATAACTAGAGAATTAAAAAAGAAAGCACACCAAGACTGGTAGGATGTGCGGAGAGCGGAAGGGACTGGTCCGGCACCCACATGTGCTGCTTTTTTAATCGGGAGGGAGATTGCCTCTGCAGAGGCACCTGGGGGGTGGTGGTGAAGGGGTCCCAGCCCCATACCAGACCCCCAGCCCAAGGTCCCAGAGCTGGGAGAAGAAGTCCCCATAACTAGGGGCTGTAAAAACCAGTGCAGATTGGAGCTCAATGACACAGAGGCTCCTTTTAAATTGTTCCTCTTAAAAGGCCGGCACCACAAACTGAACTTACAAGGTCCTACTTCCTCTGAGCTCAAGCACCAGGGCAAGGCTCTGGGGGACACATGTGTCTGGCACTGGGGCAGGAATTTGAGAGCGGCTTTCTCCCAGACAGAGGTAATCACAAGTATCATTGTTCCTGTGCAGGGCTGACTGACAGCCATTTCTGTTTGCTCCCCAGCTGATGATTATGTAAGATCCTGCCTCATCCAATTTACAACTCCACCCAAGCTGCCTGCAGCTGCTTTTGCATATGAATGGCCTGTCCTTGAAAATATAAAACAAGCTACAGCTGGGGCAGGGTGCCCCAAGACTTAGCACAAGCACCAATAAAAGGCCCAAGACTTAGCACAAGCACCAGCCTGCCTTGCTTCATACCTGGGCATTGTCTGGGCACTTCCAACCCAATACAAAGAGAAGGAATCTGCAGATCTCTCTGTAGCTCCTGCTGGGTGGCTCCAGGCAGTGGCTGACTTTGCATCTCCTAAGAGACCCAAGAGCCAGTATACCCAGTGGTCAGTGTCAGACTATACCAGATTACAACTCTACATATCCATAAGCGACATATTCAAGGGGAAGACTCAGTGAGCACCAAAGCCCCACTGAAGCAAGTCCTGCTCCATAGGACACCTACTAGACAAGGCACTCTACCAACCCAAGGAGACATAGCAGCTCTACCCAATACAGAGAAACAAACACAGGGAAGCAACCAAAATGTGGAGATAAAGAAACATGTCACAAATGAAAGACATGGAAGAAAGCAAACTACTGGATATAGAGGTCAAAATCACAATTACAAGGTTACTCAAGAATCTTCTAGAAACCTCCAAGGGATTTAGAGAGACTTTCAAAGATCTTAGTGAGAAGGCCAGACACATAGAAAAGGACCAGTCAGAAATTAAGCATTCACCAACTGAAATAAAGAATAACATACAGGGATTCAATAGTAGAATAGAGGATTCTGAGAATCAAATTAATGATGTGAAATATGAGAAAGCAAAAAACACTCAACCAGAAGAGCAAAAAGAAATAGGAATAAAAAATATGAAGATAGTGTAAGGAGCCTCTGGGACAACTTCAAGTGTACCAACATTCAGAAGAGGAGAGAGAGCAAGGTATTGGAAACCTATTTGAAGAAATAATGACAGAAAACTTTCCCCACCTGGCAAAAGGCATAGACTTATAAGTCCAGGAAGCACAGCAAGTCCCAGAAAAGAGGAACTCAAAGAGGGCCACAATAAGATACATCATAATTAAAATGCTAAGAGCAAAAGCAAAGAGAGAATCTTAAAAACAGCAAAAGGAAAAGCCATTAGTTACCTACAAGAGAATGCCCAGACGACTGTCAGCTGATTTCTCAACAGAAACGATGCAGGCCAGAAGGGAGTGGCAAGAAATAGTCTAAGTGATGAATAGCAAGGACCTACAACCAAGATTACTCTACCCAGAAAAGCTATCATTTAGAATTGAAGGTAAGATAAAGAGCTTCACAGACAAGAAAACACTAAAGGAGTTCATCACCAACAAATCAGAATTATATGAAATGTATTATTTCAGAAGAGAAAGAAGAAAAAGATTAAAAATACAAACAACAAAATGACAACAAATACATATCTATCAACAATTGAATCTAAAAATCAAAATAAACAAGAAACCTAATGAGGATATTAAATGATTCTCAGAGAGAAGGGAGTAGGGGGTGGAAAAAGATTAAACAAAGATCTTATATGCATATTTGCATTACCTATAGACACAGACAATAGGTTGGTGAAGGCCTGGGCTTGGGCAGGAACTGGGTAGAGGGAGGCAATGGGGGAAGAAAGACAGATATCTGTAATAATCTCAACAGGGAAGGAAGGAAGGAAGGAAGGAAGGAAGGAAGGAAGGAAGGAAGGAAGGAAGGAAGGAAGGAAGGAAGGAAGGAAAAGATGGAGGAAGAGAGATCATCTATTGGCTGCCCCCTGCACATCCCTACTGGGGATAGAGCCCACAACCCTGGCATATACCCTGACTGGGAATTGGACCAGTGACCTCTTAGTGCATGGGACAATGCCTAACCAACTGAGCCACACTGGCTAGGCAAAGCTGAATATTTTTATGGATATTTTTATTCCTTCATTTTTGAAGAGCTTCTTCATATGAATTAGCCATTGTAAAATAGGATTGTTTTTTCATCCTAATGGTTTATAATAACTCTTTACATATTAAATAAATTCACTTTTTTAACATATATTTTGAAAATATTTTTATTGATATTATTTTGTTTCTAGAGTGGGTTTTCTTTTTTTGGGGGGGGGAGGATACCTCATTAAATCTAAAAGGATTCTTTTACTTATATATTCATTGTCCTCAGATCAACTTTAATAATAGATTTTTAAAAATACCTTAGAGAAGAATAGATTCAATATTAATAACTGAATCTTTAATACTTAATGAGCAAATATTCTATCATAGCAACCTCTGAGATACTAAATACCTACCTAATTCCATCCTCTTTTATTCACTACCATAGGTCGGCCTTTGTATCTTCTCACCTGGATTTCTGCAACTGGCCCTAACCTGTCACTACCTGTAGTCTCATTTAAACCATATTTCATCACTGACAAAAAAAAAAAATTGCCCCCCCCAAAAAATGTGATATATAAATTTTATGTCACATATCTGCATGGTGTCCAACTGCCTTCATGATAAAATCCGAACTCCCTAGCACAGGCCCTTCTCTACCGGCATCCCACCTGATTTCTTGGGCCTTCCTTCTATCTCCATGTCATACACATTCCAGCCATAGCAGACTCATAGTTCTCCACACATACCTGTTGCTTCATAGATTTGTAAAGCCTACTGTTATTCCTTCTACGTAGAACTCCCTTCCTCTCTCTCACTACTGGTAACTCATTTGTTTTTTTGTTTTTGTTTTGTTTTTTAAGATTCAACCATGTCTTTGCATCTTAGGGAGAAGCCCTCTCTTTCGTTCCTTTAGGTATATGGCCTTCCTGCTTTCATAGTGCTTCTGGCATTTTTCTCTCCTAGCACTTTTGAGCATTTACTAGTCTGTGTCTTCCAGAAGACTATAAATGTGGTGACAGCCTCCTCTAGCCCCATAATTCAGGGTCTGACACATTAGAGGCCATTAAGTTTTTGCCAGTTAAATACACAGACACATGAACATTTCCATGTTTTCTCAGGAAAAAGTTAATATGCCACCATCAAAGTTTTAAATAAGGATTAAACAAAATAGCAGAAGAGAGAAATAATCATTTAAAGAATAGTATTACTTAGAGTATTCAGTACTTGCTTTTCTGCCCTGTGCCTTAATTTCCACATTTTTAGGTCTAAAATAATATCAAGCAAACATCTTCAGAAGATAAAGTAGGTAGAAAGAAGATTAAGAAACTTGGTTATAAATGTTTCAATATACCAGTTGTTGGCACAAAACTCCAGGAGACCTAAGACCATCTTCTTTTCAAATATAAAAACATTAAAAGTTATTGAATAACTAGTTTTTAGAGGAGTAATGCAAAGTAGTTCCTTTTTACATGGAACCCTTGATTTGAAGATACTGAGAAGAAAATGCAGAGTTAGATTTTAGAAAAGATGAGAGAAGATTAATAAGATTAGATAAACTTCAAAGTTGCTAAGAGACTAGATCTTAATTGTTCTCACAACGAAGTTATACACCTTAAGTATATACAATTTTTATTTGTCAATTATACCTCAGTAAAGCTGGGGTGGAGGGAGAGAAGGACTGCACACATTCACCTTGCAATAAAGAATCCAGCATAGTCCTGCCAGAGTGGCTCAGTGGTTGAGCATCTACCTATGAACGGGAAGATCACAGCGTGATTCTCAGTCAGAGCACATGCCTGAGTTGCAGGCTCAATCCCCAATGTGGGGCATTTGGGAGGCAGCCAACTAGTGATTCTCTTTCATCATTGATATTTCTTCCCCTCCCTTCCTCTCTGAAATCAATAAAAATATATTTAAAACAAAAAAAAATGAATCCAAAACAAAGTTTGGCCTAGAAGATTCCAAGTGGGTAACAAAGTTACCTGGTCAAATATTTAGGTGAATATCCCTAAATCATCTGGCCTAAACAACCTAGATACTTAATTAATATAATCATTCTTTATTTTCCAGTTCAGTTTGCCAGAGTGGGTTGTGAAGCAAGAAAAACAAGGATAAAATGGGAAATACAAAGACAGACCATTGTCTTTGAGGAAAGGCAATGTGGATGCTAACGTGGAAAATGTGGCCGTGTGGAAGTGAGCTGGGGGCCCTCTGAGGACCCTGTCCTGTGACCAAGGTGACCCGTCCTCTCTATTGGGACAGAAGGGACAGCAACTCAGAGATGTGTGAGCTTGGAAACCTACTGGCTTCACCACCTGAACTTAAGAGGACAGGGATATGGCTGTCTATAGAAATCTCATCCCTTTTTTGAATTTCAAATTCTATCTTCTTCAGAAAACCTTCCCTAAGTCATCCTATATGCTTTATAGTCAATTTACAGTAATTTAATACCTTATGAAATAGCCTCTGTACATCATCACCTTACTAGCTTATAATAGTCTTCAGGACAGAAATCACGTTTTGGGCTTTTAAAAATATCCACAATGCTCAGGGGCGGATTGAGGATGTAATAGGTGTTCAACAAATAAGTGTCTGATGGTAAAGTTGAAAGGAAGAAACCGAGTGGGTAACAAAGTTACCTGCTCAAATATTTAGGTGAATAGCCCCAAATCATCCCTTCCTAACTTAGAGGAAGAATACCAGAGATGGTTGGGTCCCCTTCCCATATCCTCAAATCAGAGGGCTGAGGTGCACCTAGTACCTTTTCCTCGGAAGAGGGCTATCCTGAATGCAAATGACGTCTCAAAGCCCTACAAAGGACGACCGGGAAAGCACAGTCCCCTGCAAATCCCCTTGGGGACCAGGCTCTCCTCTCCCTGCCCGAGTCTGCACGGGAGTGTGCATGGTGGGGGAGGTTGAGGTGGGGTGGGAGGGCATTGGCAAGAGGGAGGAGAGAGACTCCACGCAGTGATTATGTGGAGGGGATTTGCTATGTCTCCTTCCTCCCCTCACCCCTCTTTCTTTGTGCTTTTTCTCCCTGTTCCTCGCTTTGTCCCCTTTTCCTCGTCCCCTTCTTCTGCATTTGTCTGGGAGGATCCTGGAGTGTTCCTTTGATCGACTCAATCTTTCTCTGGCACTTGAGTTCTGATTGGCTGAAGGACTTAGAGGGGGAAAAAAAAACTTTAATTAAGTAGATAATCTCTCCTTTGGAAGTTTTGGCAGCTCCATTTCACCTCCCCTTAACTCTGTTTGGGATCGCTTACACACCAAGGAAGTTGGGGTTCGAGGAGAATCCCATCCCACTACCAGGAGGAGAATACTTCCTTCCCATCTTAGCCCTCTGTTTCCCCAGCTTTTAGAATCTTCTATCCCTGTTACTCCAGAGGATTATGTTACTTATGAAGCCTTCTGTGCGCATCTTTCTTTTCACCTGTGTCCTCCAGCTCAGCCATACCTGGTAAGTAACCTGGAGCTTAGAGTTAGGTAAATGCATGTCATAAATGGGAGAGAGCTCGTTTTCATTCCCGGGAATGCAGGACGCGTTGGGATCTCTCGGAGGAAAAAGTGGTCCAGGGAGTAGGGCCTCTTCCAAATTTGCGGCTGATTTCAGGAAATCCTTTGGCCCCCACCACCAATAAAAGAATTAAAAGATGGGGGTTCCAATTTTTCTACATTGCTCCCTCACAAATATTCTATCTACCTGGGGTTTATTTGGAAAGACAGTAGCCCTTTTTAGCAAATTCTGATTTCGGCATTGTGGAGAAGAGGGAGGTGGTTCAAAGCAAGTCCTCCTGTATGTTGGATCTGACCTTTGAGGTGAAGACAGAAATTCAATGGGATCTTATTTTGCTCTGTCTGACTTGAATGTTTTCAGAATATTCTAAGTAATAGCTCATATCACCACTTCCTAGAGATTAGAAATTAACTACCGAGTTGGTACTGGGTTAACCAACATGTTTGAAATTAAATGTTAGGAACCTAAACTTTTCTACAAATGTGTTTACTTTATTCCATTTGCAAATATTTCTAAATTGCTCAGAAAATAAGGTAGCATGTGTGAAAGTGTTTTGTAAACTATAAACCACCACACAAATGATAGATGAGATGATCATCATTCGCACTTAGCCCTTGGAAAACAAATAAAGTACCTATACGTGGAGAAGTTAATAAGCAAGCAAAATAACATGCAGACTGTGGTAAGATCTAGGAAATGCATGTTGCGAGGGTGTTTGGAGTTCCTTCTCAATTAAGAGATGAGCTCAGTCTCTCTTCATCAGTTCTCACTTCGACCATCTATTTAACCAAGTTACGAATCCAATTGCTACATAAACTGTTGAGGAAGCAAGAATAGGGGTTTCTTTGCTGAAATCAGCTTCCTGTGCTAATTGAGAGTGTATTCTTATCATAAATGAGTATAGCCATCATTATTAAAGAGTGGATAACAAGTAAGCCAAATTAATACAATTTGCCGGCTAGTGCAATACTTTGCGACATTTCTGATTATAAACTGAACCACCAAATAATTGGTCCGTTTTTAATTGGTATTTTAATTAAATATTTCATGTCTAAAAAAAAAATCTTCCTTCTCTCTCTCTCTCTCTGTCATGAGAACAAAAAGACAAAAGGGAGAGGAGACTAGTTCAGAGAATTTCTACTGATGCTCATGGTATTCTTCAGCTGATTCAGTATCAGCAAAAGAGAAACACGAGATTCCTTCCCCCAGTCACCAGGGCAGAGTGAAGAATTGTTCTATAAAAAATACCTTTACTGTGTGTCCCTTCCCTGCTGGAGAGGGTCATGTTCACTTCATTCCGATATTGACACTGCCACACTGAAAGGTGGCCGGGTTGCTTGTCTGTCCAAATCCAAGTGTCTGGATTCAAAAAGGAAGAAGAAAAAAAGAGATGTGAAAGAAAATTCTTACTTAAAAAACAGGGTTTAAGACCCCCTTCTCACTTTCCCTGACTTTGAGGAGAAAATGGACAAATCTGGATAATGCAATTCACTTTCTTAATTTCATTCTATGAGCTTCTATTTGGATTATTTATACTTTGCTGAGTCTGATGTCGGTAGCATTTGAGAGGTGATTTTTAAATGTAACATTCAGCCTCGATTATTCTTATAATGGAACTATTGGGGTTTTGCATAAGGTCATCTTTCCCTTTGTGCCAAGCAGAGAAATTTGACCAACCGCAGCTTTCAGATGCTTCCCTTAGTACTTCATTATCAACCTTTTATGTGGGGACCTCAAAAGCAGTTAACAAACAGAGGACCACAATTTCTGCCTGGCTGTTCAATTGTAGGCTGGCCTGAAATTACTGCCCCAAAGAGTTCATCAACCGAAATTCCTGGGCTTGAAAAAAGAAAGGACAAAAATGACACGTGCCTACAATGTGCAGTTTTACTAGGTATCTTAGTGCAACAAAATTGGGGGGAAGAGCATTCTCCATAGTTTTCACTTGTCTGGGCTCTTTTGAAAGAATGATTCTTTAGTAACTTGAGAAAAATATATTTTAAAATTTGTTTTTTCTTAATCATTAGTGGCAAAAAAAAAAAAAGGATTAAAGGAAGGAAGAAAGAAAGAGATGAGTATGGGAAAGCATGATACAGCCAAGCAAACGGGTGATGCGTATAATGGTGGCTAGAGATGAATTCATTGGACTGTCCACTTCCAATACATTTTACTCATCTGGAGTGAATGGACCTAGAACATGTTTCTCTTAAACTGTTGATTTCATTTGACTCCAAATAATGTCTCATAATGATACTGGGTCTTTCCAGTTCATATTCTCATATTCCCTCTCTCTCTCTCTCTCTCTCTCTCTCTCTCTCTCTCTCTCTCTCTCTCTTTCTCTCTCTCTCCCCCCCACCCCCCTTTCTCTAACTCTCTCTCTCATCAACGCAATAACCAAATCAGAAAGATGCACTGGGACACAGAGGTTAACCGTGGCTCTAGTCCAATTCTTCAACAGAGATCACTACCCTTAGTTTTTCCCAAAGGGATTTAAACACGGTCAGTTTCTTTGCTGCCGAAGAGCAAGATTACCTGAAATCTTGTTTTAAAGCACTTTTTGAAATACATCATCCCTTGCGTCTCTTCATTTACGTTTTTAGAGTAACCTGTCTATGGCTCTTGAAATTTCAACTGTGGACAACATGCAAAACCCCTGATTAGCAAAGGCTTCAGTCATTAAGTGGGAGGTGTCCCTGAAACCATATTTTCATGAAGCAGCGTTAGCTATTCTCTGCGTACATGTGCAACACTTTTTCACAATATATGTGTATATTATGACCAGTGAAATATGCAGCTCATTTAAAACCATTGAATTCATGGTAATGTGTCGTCCTATTGAGTTTCTGTCGAGTTTTCCCTCTAACAGCTTCAAAAAGCACACGGACAATCAAGTGGGGACCCCCGAAGCTTTGCCACACACGGGAAAGGGCTGTCAGGGGAACGAAGTCAGGTGTGAGGAACTGCTTTGGAATCTGGAAAATATGCCAATAAACGATCCACATGCCTAATAGCTTCCCTGATCCATAAAGAAAAGCTCAGTCCACTACAAAAGGCGGGGGTCGGTGGGGTAACTCTGAGCAGGATTAGGCTGGTAGTGTGGTGTAGAAGGTTCTAAGGGCTTGAGACATGATCAGGGAAGCTCAGTCCCCAGTTTTGTCATTGATTTCCTCAACCATTTGAGACCTGAGTTTTTCCATTCAGAGTTTCTATTTCCCCTGCTATAAATAACAACAACAGTACAAACTATTATCATTATTATTATTCGCAAAGGCTTTGTGGTCTAGAGAGGAGACACTTTGTTCAAGCTTTTCTTATGGAACCAGTTTGCATAAGTGATGAGGAGGGTGCTCTACAGTGCATCTTTATTTGTGCGTGTGTGTGTGTGTGTGTGTGTGTGTGTGTGTGTGTGTGTGATGATAGGACACAAAGAAGGATCTCCTTTGTGTGACGTTATACAGAGGTAAATGGAATATACATAATCAGAAGAAAAGGAATTTCCACCCAACCCCTGTCTCTTCCATGAAGTTTACTCCCCCACCCCTGCCCCACCACTTTTACCCAGCTGGGACAGATGGCTTAGTGCTGCTTTATACTGGGTAACGCTAGTTTCTCTTGGAACTGTTAATAAAAGCCCTTTCCCCCTGGGCTCCATTTATCCTTCCTGTGTCTATTAGAGGTAGAGGAGAACTCAGAGGGCTTAAAGAGAGATCAGTACAATTTTATTTATGGTAAACTCTCCTTTATTTCCCCAGAAAGCAGATTTTTCTTCCCAGGTGAGAGATCAGACTAGTTAACAGTTGGAGGGAACTCTGAGCTTAGTTCCAGTAAATAAGGGTTCCTCCCCCCTTTCCCCACCCCTCGCCCCCCGCATTTGTCTCCCATCTGAAATGTGCCTACACTCCGAGGGCCTCTTAGAGAAACCACACAAAACCATCATCCACCCTGAGCAGACTCTCTTGTCTCACTATAAGCCAAATTTTTGTGGTTTGCTTTTCTCAGTCTTTATTGTAGGTCCTTGTTATTGATCATCTCATCTCTCTATATCCTTCTTAGGTCAGAGTTTTCTCCAGACCAAGAGAAATCAGACCATCGGGGGTCATTTAAATTCACTGTTATTTGTCTAGTCCAAATTCACTTTTCTTAACAGGTGTTCTCCAATGTCAGCAGGCCCCGGAGCGGCCGGACTGAGGCTGTGCTTCAGCTGTCTCGGCAGACCCTGTAAGAAGGCCAGTAGTTCGGTATTTCTCTGAAGCTCCATAGGTGGAATTCTTGTGTTTTCCAGGCCAAGTTTAAACCATCCCGCATAAGGATGAATTCCTCCTTCATTCAAGACTATAATTCTGTAATTCTCCCATATATGCAACTAGATAGAGATAGCAGTTAGATTTTTAAATATGTATTTTAATTAAAAACTGTAATTCTCTTTTGCAGTTTTTCATAACCAAATCGGGAAGATTTGGTTATTAAAAACTCAGTCCTTTTCATTTATTCAGCCTCTTCAGGTTCACCATATCGGACTCTGAAGTTTCCATTCCAGGCCAATATCCAGGATAATAAATAGCAAGCCAATAGATGGGCCATATTATCCTGTCTGGCATTTCTTCATGTTAATCCAAGGTGTCTGGTGGAGCCCATATTGCATTGATTATTGCTTCAGGAGTATTCTGTTGTTTAATTTTATATTTTTGAAATTTTCTTTAAAAAAACATACCATAGAGCAGTACATATAACAACCCCCAATACCTCAGCTTCAACAGTTATCAATCCCTGGCTAAACTTGCTTCATGTGTACTTTCTGTAGCATTTTCAACTGCATGTATTCTCTTAGTCTAAATCTTCCCAATACTGTTGTGGATCAAAATAGTAAGAAGAAAGACAGGGAAAGGAACCCTCTGCCCCATGTTCAAGAGATCTAGTGCCAGTAAGCAGAGATCTTGGGGAACACCCTACAGATATGACCCCCCACTGGGGTGAAAAATCAAGAACACAAATCAGTACAGGAGAATTTGTTTCTGTTTGAGCTGTGGCTCCTAGGATTGAGGCGAGGACATTTTTACCATCCATGGATTTAGTTCCATTAAGTACTGAAAATGGTACCCACGTGCCCAAGCCTGCCACTTTTCCTACCTTCAACTGTTCCCTGGTGGTTTCATAGGGCAAGTCATGCACACCTACCTTCTTGCTCTCCTGACTTAAACTGGCATTGCATCAATCAGTGCAATTGAGAACGTGAATGTTTTCTAAAGTCCCCACTCCAGGGACCAAGGTAACAAGGTCAGAAAACAAAACCAAATGCTCTGCTTCCATAATGGCCCTGGACGGGGTTCCCGCAATCCCAGGCTTCCTGGGAACAGCGGCTCTGAGCCGTTCCTTAGCAGCTTTCACTCAGAGCCCGCGGAACAGAGAATGAGCACAGCTTATTCCCAGTCCGGGTCCTCATTTAAATGCTAAGCACTGAAGTGCTTTTTTGTCGCTCAGTGTTTCTCAGCAGAGGTGGCTACAATACATAAAGGAGGAAGGAAATGAGGACAGGGAAAGACAGCCTATCTCTCTCTAAAATATCCCGGAACACAAATGGCATTTCACGTTCGGGGAATAAGATTATCCCTCGGACATGCGTGATTTGCCTGAGAAAGAATCTGCCTGAGATGGTTTGGCAGGAACCCATGATACACAGTTGTCCTGAGGGCTATTATGTGGTCTTTGCCAGTGATTATTTGTCAAGGACTGGATTTGAGATCATGTGGGTTTTGAATATAAAATGTTAACGTAAGACGGCTACCACATCTGACGCATCTGTTTAACTTTTCTTCACTTGTTTATGAGACTTTTTAAAAAATATGTTTTAGGGCACTGCCTCGTGACTTAGAAAATTCGCATCTATAAAACAAATTTTGAGAATTATTTTTAGGGCTGAATTCCCTTTGAAGAAACAGATGAAGTTTAAACAAGTGAAATAGCTATGGGGGTATGAGCTAAACCTGTATAATTCTTCATTTTCTTGGAAAAATACTTCTACTTGGCCCGAATCTCCACTGCCTTTCTCTTTCCTTTCCACACTATCCATACTCCTTCAATGAGTCTGTACTAGTAGTTGCTTTAGTTTCATAACTGTTCAGGCACTGTATTCTGGCTTCTGTCCTGTTGCTCTACTGAAATAGAGCTCCGCTCTAATATCACCTTTGTTCCCTCTGGACAAATTTTTAAGTAGGAAGAAATTTGTCTTTGGAATTCTGAACCCTTCTCTTCCCTATAAGACTTCAGATTATCTTGTGACTTCTACTTCCTAATCCTTTCCCTGGCTAAATAGGAGAGAGCCCGATTTCAATTACTTATTAGTCACGCTGTTGTTCACCCTTGAAAAACATTTTAAAACCTAACTCTAATTATACGGTGAATTATAACTAGCTTAAATATCCTTGAGTATTGTCAGAGCGGGTAGTAAAAAATTTGGGACCCATAGGATATTATTTCAACCTGCTTAGTAAGGCCTGTCTTCTCTGTAATTTGGCGTGTATGTATATATCGGTGTGTGTGTGTGTGTGTGTGTGTGTGTGTGTGTGTGTGTGTGTGTTCTGTGGGTCATATGCTGTAGCCAATAGAGGGAATCACAAGGAAGCTTGCTCAGAGAAAGCTGTGTTTGGGCTGTCCCAGGCCCAAGGCATCTTGTGTGTTCCATGAGGTAAAAAGCAGGCTGTCAGATATTCATTTCAAGAAAAACTTGCTTCACTGAACACCTTCTGGC
The DNA here is from genome assembly GCA_004026805.1 of Lasiurus borealis. Lineage (NCBI taxonomy): Eukaryota > Metazoa > Chordata > Mammalia > Chiroptera > Vespertilionidae > Lasiurus > Lasiurus borealis. The sequence goes on from PVJN01016403.1 coordinate 28,664, forward strand.
TACAGCTCCAGGCAGCTCCCTACTCTGTTCACTCTCCTTAATCTCTCTCTCTTTGCCCCCCGCCTCCCACCTTCTCCCTGTACTCTCTCTTTGCTAAATCTCCAGAGAGAGAGAGAGAGAGATCCATCTACATTCATTCACTACTGCTTCTCCTTTCCCCTGGGCCATCACCCCAAGTTATAATTACACGGTCCCTCCTGGAGTAGGCCAACTAAACCTACTTCATGACCACAAGACTTCTTGTGGACCTCAAGAAATGAGATTACAGGGTAGAGAGAAGCCAACCCTATTATTCACAGACTTGTGAGGAACGTGTAGAGAGGGAGAACAAAGGTTGGAGGGTGGGTAGGGGGGACAGAAGGCACTGAAATGAAAGTCCTGAGCATTGAGAGGAAAATATCAAATTCTGGATATTCACATGCAGACTCTTTGCTTTCTAAAAATATATGAGGGGCCGAAACCGGTTTGGCTCTGTGGACAGAGTGTCGGCCTGTGGACTGAAAGGTCCCAGGCTTGATTCTGGTCAAGGGCATGTATCCTGGTTGCAGGCACATTCCCAGTAGGGGTTGTGCAGGAGGCAGCTGATCGATGTCTTTCTAACTCTCTATCCCCATCCTTTCCTCTCTGTAAAAAAATCAATTAAAATAAAAATACACACACACACACACACACACACACACACACACACACACACACACATGAGGGGAAGGGGAAAGGGGAATCCTAACTGGAATTTAAGCTACACCAACCACTGGGATTTGAACGTACCCAGGCACACTTGGCAAACTAGTAGGGCTGGCCTGCAAGAATCTTGTTGCATGAGACTTAGTGCTCTCCTGGGAAGAAACTCCCATACTCAGGGAGAGGGAGTCTGGCATACAAAGTTGGCCTAGGAACAGGGTCCTGGTCATGCAAAGGGAGAAGGAAGTCTGAAGATAGCTTGGTGCTTGGCACTCCTGGTCCATGCCCATCTGTGTCACAGGCTATCTGGAATCAGACACGCGTTCTCACCATGGCAGCTAACCTCACAACAATACAATGCAATGTGCTACCGACCACCTCATGGGCTACGCTAGTTTGGAGAATTACCCCCAAACAGGGGTAAATGGTTGTAATATTGGATAGTGGCTTAACTCCCTCACCTATCACTAGACATAACTGACAAAGAATAGGAACTTGCAATTTTTCATGGACTTTTAAGATGGTAAGCAGTAATAAATAATGATTAAAGATTTCTTCAAATGGTATCAAATGAAGATAAGCATTGAAAATTAGAGGGCATAGATATATGGATAATAAATATTAGATCAAAAAAGACTGACAAACAAACAAAAGAAAGTCAGAGGTTTTCCAAGAGCTAAAGGAAAAATTGTGACATTTGTATTTGGGTTGATCTAAAGTGCTTTCCTTTCTGGCCCAGATCCCTAGGGAAAAAATGTACTGGTGACCAGACATATTATAGAATAGGCAATTTAGGAGATAGTATGGCCCAAGAGAGAAGCTGCATAATGCTGAAAGCCGTGAGTGTTTGAGGAGCTATAGTGCCCTAGATCAAGAAACTTTGTACAGTGGTTTGATTATGGCTAGTGTATAGCCACTCTGGTCCCTAGAGTAGACACAAAGGCAAATGATAAAAGGTGCACAGAGCTCTGCTTTAGCAGTTACCCATAGCCTCAAAACTACTAATGCATCCGTATCTGTTGTCTAACAAGAGTTGAAAAGATATTTAGTAATGAAGAGACTAGCAAGGATTTAGTCTATACACAACAAAAAAAAAGAACTTGTAAATGTTAATAGTAGGGGAGTCGTGGCAGAAAGTAAAGAGGACAAAAGGACTTGTGTGCCCAGCCTTGATGGGACTGAGAGCAGAAGCTACTACAGTGAAACATTATTGTGAGAGTTCAGAATGAATGACAGAGAGTCCCGATTGCTCTTGCAACTTCTTACTATTGGTAAATTAACTTGGGAGAATGATGAGAATGAATTAGACTCACTTGAGGATTGATGACAAGAGTAAGGAGTCAGTCTAAGAGTGTAAAATAGCCTGGCTGGTCTGGCTCAGTGGTTGAGCATTGAACTATAAACCAGGAGCTTGCGGTTCTATTCCCAGTCAGGGCACATGCCCAGTGAGGGATGTGTAGGAGGCAGCTGATCAATGATTCTCATCATTGATGTTTCTATCTCTCTCTTCCTCTCCCTTCCTCTCTTAAATCAATAAAAATATTTTTTAAAGAATGTAAAATAATAGTAATGGCATTAAAGCATCTGTGGATGGAAGTAGTTAGTATGTTTCCTAGAAGACTGATGGCCCCTGGACAAAGACTCAGAATCCCTGTAGATGCATATTCCACCTACCAAAAGATGTTTTATTCCTGGTACGGGGAATATGGGCATAAGCAAGTCAGCTGTAATTACCAGGAAAACATTCTTTACTACCAAGGAAAACTGCAGGGAAGGAAAGAGATCTATGACTTTAGTGTTCAACCCAGAAACCCAGCCCCTCGGAGCAGTAACCAGTGAGAGCTTTGAGAGCTATTAAACCCGGAAGACGCTCCATCCAGATGTGAAAGAAAGATGAGAATGTTCACCAATTTATTACTGTTGTAGATGGAGCATCCATTTTCTAGAACATTGACATAATAATAGTTGGATTTCTCTGGTAACTAATGCTGTTAAGCATCATATCATGCACTTGTTGGCCATTTGTTTACCTTCTTTGAAGAAATGTCTCTTAAGACCCTTTGAGCATTTTTTACTTGGTCTATCAATGTGCTTTGTATATTCTGAAAGTAAGTGTCTAATCAGAATCATGACTTATAAATATTTTCATTCAGTGGGTTGTATTTTTACTTCCCTTCTTGGTGCCTTTTGAAGTATGAAACTTTTTTATTTTATTTATTATTATTTTTTAAAATATGTGTTATTGATTTTTTACAGAGAGGAAGGGAGAGGGATAGAGAGTTAGAAACATCGATGAGAGAGAGAGAGACATCGATCAGCTGCCTCCTGCATGACCCCTACTGGAGATGTGCCTGCAACCAAGGTACATGCCCTTGACCAGAATCGAACCTGGGACCTTTCAGTCCACAGGCCGATGCTCTATCCACTGAGCCAAACCGGTTTTGGCAAACTTTTTTAATTTTAATGAAGTCCAATTTATCAATGTTTTCTTTGGTCACTTGTGTTTTTGGAATCAGATTTACAAACAAACAAAACATTGTTTGACCTCAGATCACAAAATCTTAATATCTATATTTTCTTCTAAGAGTTTTATAGTTTTAGACCTACATTTAGGTTTATGATCTATTTTGAGTTAATTCTTGTATATGGCATAAGATATGGGACCAAATTCATTCTTTTGCATGTGGATAACCAGTTAGTTGTTCCAACATCATTGGTTGAAAATACGAAGACTAGGGGAGATTTAAGAGAACAGTATGAGAAAAGGCTTAGAGGCATGAATTTATGGTGTTCCGGAAAAGCAACTGGTTTGGTTTGGCTAGAGGCTTGGACAAGTGGGGATATTTCATGGGAAATTAAGCTGAAAAGCCATACATGGTTAGATTATGGAGTGCTGTGAGTGCAAGAGTTGAAAAACTAAGGAAGATACTTGAGGAGGATATCAGAATAAGGCTTTCAGAAGATTGATCTAGCTGCAGACTGACTATACATTGGATTGGAATGGGGTAAAAATTATAACGAGGGAGGTCAATTAGTAGGGCTTCTACAATGGTCTGAGTTGGAGGCCACAAATAATATATGAGTGAGAATCCCTGAGACAGTGAGAGAAAAAAGGGAGCTGCTAAGTGAAAAGTATAATAGAGGTAAAATACATGCAAGACTTACTAACTTATAGAGAAAAATGGATTTCGAGAGATGTGGGGAAATAGTGGCTCTATTAACAAAACATAGTAAGTCAGGAGAAGTGTCAAGTTCACAGGGAATATTGACTTTTATTTATTTCTATTTTTTAAAATACATTTTTACATTGGTTTCAGAGAAGAAGGGAGAGGAAGAGAGAGATAGAAACATCAATGATGAGAGAATCATTGACCATTTGCTTTCTGCACACCCCACACTGGGGATCAACCTCACAATCTGAGCATATCCTGACCAGAAATCGAACCATGACCTCCTGGTTCATAAGTCAATGTTCAGATGTTCAACCACTGAGCCACACCAGCTGGGCATAAGTTGGCATTTAAACACACTGTCTTTATAATTTGAAACATTCCCAGTGGAGAAGTCCAGCATTCATTTGGTGATGCAGCTGTGGATCTCAAGATGAAAGTCAGGACTGAGGTACAGATTTGGGAGACATTGCCTAACCATGGTTGTTAAGACCATGGGCATGAATAAGGGTTTTTCTCCTATTCCCCTATCTCTGTAGATAATGGCCCTTCTGTGTCTCAGGTGTACATCATCATGATTTGGTGTGTGTGTGTGTGTGTGTGTGTTGTGAAATGATCATTACAATAAATCTAGTTAACATCTATCACAACAAGTCATTCCTTAATACTGGCTATTTTGGATATGAGTAAGTCAGCCACAGTGGTTCAAATATGTCTGCAGATAACTCAGGGGCTTCCAACACAAGTCAACTTACGGGAATGCTGTCCAACTAAGGCCGACAGTCGTGTCTCATGGCAGTTGCTCAATTAAATCTGATGAACCAAGTGTACTAGCCCAGCAGGTCACACAAATCCTTACATATTTCGGGGCCTTTGAGGAAAGAAGAATCCTTGAGTTTTCTGCGCAACATTCCCTGCAATTCCAACCTAGCATCCTCCCACAGGGAGTCTCCTTACCCAGGCTCATGGCAAAGCTTTCTCCTGTCTTTGCCACTTGATATTTGTTTTGTTGCTTTGCTTTCCTGTCGCTGTCTGTCCTGGGGGCTGGGAACTGGCCTCTGTCTTGCCTGGTAATGCCCAAGAGTCTTTGGTGGCAGTTACCTAACATCAAAAAACACCCCCCGAGCCAGAGCACGCAGAGGGCCTGGCTGACTCCTCTGACACTTCTCTTTCAGCATCAGAAATGTATCTGCAAACCCACAATGGCTTTAGCAATTATGAGTTCATTTAGATTGTTCTGAATTTATTTTTGTTCTTTGCTGGTACCACCTACCCCAAGACAGTAGTACTTTTCGGTCAACTTAATTTTGCCTGCCAAGCTTTAACATTTTTTGTGTGTGTTTTTTTTCCCCCTCATTTATCTCTCTCTAATATACCAAAATGAGAATTGGAAAGACTGACAAGATATAGAATTGTGATGTGAACATACTAGTAAGAGCAGTGACAGACAATACATTGCTAATAAAAATTAGTACAGAGATAAGAGAGGAAGAGAGAGAGAATGACCTGACTAATTTAACCACAAGGGAGAAGAGCAGTCATAGGAGATCCCCATCAAATCAGGGTCTTTCACCTTCATGTTTAAACACATTTACTCCTTTATTTTTCACATGCCCTTTTCCCCTTACCAAGCTTAAAAGTTTTGTTAACTATGTAGTCTTCTACGATTTTCTAAAAATCTATTACATTTCTTTCTAAATCTTTTTCATCCTCTCTCACCTGGCAGCCTCCCAGTTTATAAAAAACAGTATGATAAACATACTGCTTTAGGAGTTATTTATGTGAAGAGAGTCAGCTAAGCTCTTTTCCCTTCTGATGATGGCCAGCATCTTGTTGGCCTTTACAATGGCAGGGTACATCAACTTTCATGGAACAATACCTAAAGATTCCCATGTTACTTTCTTTCATTGTAATGGGAAACGGGCAATAATAGATAATATATTGGGGTTAATTTTCAAACGCTTATCCTGAAGTCCATTTGCCAGGTTACACATGTATGCATTGAATTTTTAATTTTAGACTGGCAGAAGATTGCAAAGAAACGTGCAGAGAAGTCCTACATAAGCCTCTGCCAGTGGTAACATCTGACAGCTACCCTATAATATCTATAAAGTTCTATAGTACAATACTTATGAAGTTTATTCAGACCACCAGTTTTACATACACTCATTGTGTTATGTATAGCTCAATGCAACTTTGCCACATATATAGCTTTGCTTAATCACATCGCAATCAAGACACTTATTTCTACCATCACAAGACTCACTGTTGTTATTCCTTTGTAGCCACGTGCATCCCTCCTCTTTAACCCCTGGGATCCACTAATCTGTTCTCCAGCTCTATGATGATGTATTCCACAATTGTCACATAAGTGAAATCATGCAGTATGTAGCCTGTTTAGATTGGCTTTGGTCACTCGGTATAATTTCCTGGAGAGTCAGTCAAGTTGTCACATGTATCAGTTGTTTATTCCTTTTCATTCTTGAGTAGTAATCCATTGTATGGATGTACCACCGTGAGTTTAATACTTTTATTGATTTTCTTTTAGAGAGAGGAAAGAAGAGAGAAAGAGGGAAAAACATTAATGTGATCAGCAAACCATTGATCAGCTGCCTCTGCATGTCCCCTACAACCTGGGCATGTGCCTTGACTGGAAAATAGAACCAATAACCTTTTGGTGCATGGGACAATGCCCAATCAACTGAGCCACATAAGCTAGGCCTCATACCACAGTTATTAGAACCACTCATTCTTTGAAAAACATTTAAACACTTTCAAATTTTAGGTGACTATGAGTAAAGTGCTATGAGCATCCAAGCATAAGATCCTGAGTAAAAAATAAATCCTCGTTTCTCAAGGATAAATGCCCAAGAATGGAACTGCTAAGTCATATGACAAGCCTATTTTTAGTTTTGAAAGGAACAGCCTATTTTCTAGAGTCAGATTATTTATTTTTGGACTTTAATTACAATTCAGTCCCTAGAAAGATATTCCACTATTTACATCTTTCTGATTAGACAGCTATCCTCCTTAGAATCCCGATAGTCCAGGATTCAAATCCTGACTCAATAATTTATTAGCTGGGTGACCTTAAATACTTTTTTGGGTCCCAAGTTCCTGATTTGTAAAATTGGGATAATAATGCCTGCAAGAGTAAGGATGTAACAAAATCGACATGTAAAATACTGGGAGTAGAGCAGCTGTTACACAGTAATGAGTTAATGCTCGCTCCATGCCCACCCATGGCAAAATAATGATCAGACATTACTCCCAACTCTTTTGGTATTTGGAAAGGAGCGTAAGACATTTTATTGTTTATTAAATAAGCTGTATTAAGTAGACTCCTCATGCATAATTTTTCCTTCGCAAACCATTTTCCCTTTCTTCCCATCAATTGGATTTTCTAAAGTAATCCTTACAACTCTCGGCAGCAGAAATGAGTTGGGGCATCTCCATCACATTCTGTGGTCTTGTTCTCTTCTAGGTCAGTGAACAATTTTCTGATGACCGGTCCGAAGGTAAGAAAAATACTCCTTTGATTTGTTTAGAGGTCACTAATCTTAGCTTCTTAACTGAAGACTATACGTGTAATTTCTTTTCATTATATCCACACTTTTTAGTGTGCTGTGCCTATTACAGACAAAAACTGTGGCGCAAAGGGGACGAGTGACAAATCACACAGCATCTGGTGTCAGAGCCAAGGCAACAACCCACAAGTATTGACTCTAAATTCACAGCAGAATTTCTAAAGCAGAAAAGCCGACAGCCTTTTCCAGGGTCAGGCTTCAGTCACACAACTTTCCCAGGCAGTGGAAGGGTGCAGTGTTTACAAGGCTGCTATTGTGCCACCTTATCTCTGAGGACATTTCCAGTTCCAAAATATTATTTTCTAAGGTGGGAGGAGAACAAGTGAAAATTCATGAATGATGTGATTTGGGATCACTCTGGAGAGGCAGAATAGCATAGCGAACAAAGTCAGGTTTAGTGTCTGATAAACTGCATTTTATTCCTACTTTTGTAATTTGCTAGCTGTGGGATCTTGGGGCAAATTGCTTTACTTCACCTCTCTGAGCCTCAGCTTCCTAATCTAGAAAATGGTTCCTGTCTGGCAAGGTTATTTGTGATGCTAAATGAGACAGCACCTTTAAAGTGCTTACTCTGTTGGAGGGATGGGAAAGTGGGCAGGAAGGGAGGGGCTTGGCCCCTTGAGGGAAAGTGTCCAGCTTTTGTGAGTCTGAATTCTGACCCTGTGTCCCCCAAGGCTTACTTGATCTACTCCAGCAGCGTGGCCGCGGGCGCCCAGAGCGGCATTGAAGAGTGCAAATACCAGTTTGCCTGGGACCGCTGGAACTGCCCCGAGAGGGCCCTGCAGCTGTCCAGCCATGGCGGCCTGCGCAGTGGTAAGGAAAGCCTCGGCCACCGCTCCCTGGACCCCCTGGCCACAGGTTAGAGCCCCGCTCTCCAGGGATGGCCCCTGCCTCCTCTCTACCCAATTCCTCACCTGGTCTTTACGCGCAGGTGATCTCCCTCTCTGGGATCTCTCTGTTCATCTCTAGCTCCTTTTTCCTCCCTACGAGCTTTTCTCTTTCTTCCTCCAAACCCTCACTCTTCAACAGAGGAGCCTTGTCAATTGGCCAATGGCTTCCTCCCAACATAAATAACATCAGGAGGCAGGTAGGGTCATAAACCCCATTCCTCTCAGCCCCTTCCCTCAGCAGGCTCAGCAGAGAGGGACAAGGCAAGTGGGGACAGACTTGGAGACCAGATGTCCCTGGAGAAGGGAGGAGAGTGGTCATGCTAGTAAATGAAAGAGCTGGCCGTCAGGGGTCCTTTCAGAACTAGGTGGCACATGCCTCTTCGACTTCCGTGTTCCAGGAGGAAGGGGGATGGGTTCTTGAGAGCCTGGCCTTCAGATTCAGCCCTTCCTCAGGCTCTTTCCCACCGAAATCTTTTACAACCACGCATGTCAACACAAAGCTAGCCACCTGTGTGTATGACTGGAGAAGATGAAAGGGGCGAAGGGAAGGGCTGAGCCCAGGGCTGGAGGAGCCCCTGGAGAGAGTAAGAAACATTACAAAGATGGGGAAATAGGGCAGAGCTGGGAGAGGAAGACAATGATTGTATTGCAGTGGTTCTTAACCTTTCTGATGCCGTGACCCTTTAATACAGTTCCTCATGTTGTGGTGACTCCCAACCATAAAATTATTTTTGTTGCTACTTCATACCTGTCATTTTGCTCCTGTTGAGAACCACTAGCAGGGTCACCTAAGGCCATCGGAAAACACAGATATTTACATTGCGATTCGTAACAGTAGCAAAATGACAGGTATGAAGTAGCAGTGAAAACAATTTCATGGTTGGGAGTCACCACAACATGAGGAGCTGTATGAAAGGGTTGCGGCGTTAGAAAGGTTGAGAACCACTGTAGGGAGGTGGCATGGCTGGTATTTCCTTGGATTGCGAGTCCTCCCTCCAACTCACCCAATTTCTGGTTCCCTCCAGCTAACCGGGAGACCGCATTCGTACATGCCATCAGTTCTGCTGGCGTCATGTACACTCTGACGCGAAACTGCAGCCTTGGGGATTTTGACAACTGTGGCTGCGATGACTCCCGGAACGGGCAGCTGGGTGAGTAGTGATATTGGGGTGGGCAGGGCAGGCCAGTAGAGTTCCCTTAAGGAATGAAAAGCTTGGTGGGTAGCTGGGTGGGGTGAAGAGGAATTGTATTCTTCTAAATCTGAGGAAAATCAGGGTGAACCAGTTTAAGCCCAAACCTTAACGTGTCAAACCAGGTTAAATGCCGCATGGGCTCTCCTTCGCCTACTAAGTTTCCTTAATTTAACAAATGATGATGAAGGAACAACATTCCCCAGGGAGTCGGTCGGTCACTCTCTCAAACACAGTGGGGACATCCTTCCATGTGGTCTGTCTCCTTTCCACTCTTCTCCACTGTCCTGCTCCTCCCTGCCCTGCGGCCCAACTTCCAACTTAGCCATTCCGTATTATTTCAATTGCTCCTCTCTCTCCCTCTCCGTGCCCGCGCGTTCCTCACCTTTCTAACAGCCGTTTCATCCTTTCTGGAAGTCTGTCGCTGGCGGGCACATGCACACGCTGCCCAAAGGCCAGAAACTGTGTGAGGATGGGCGCGCAGGCGCCTGGCGGAGAATCCACTCGGCAACTAATTGCGTCACGGAGTCCTGAGCAGGTGATAGGCTGGACGTGGGCGCTCAAAAGCGGCAAAAACGAGTCTAGGCTGAAACTAATCTGCAGACGAGGCACTCACCCAACCTTAATCTCCCTTTATCTCAGATTCCCAATTAGAAATAGCTGCTCAACGACCTTCCCTCTCTCCCCTGCTCTGTTCCAGGGGGCCAGGGCTGGCTGTGGGGAGGCTGCAGTGACAACGTGGGCTTCGGAGAGGCAATATCCAAGCAGTTCGTCGACGCCCTGGAGACAGGACAGGATGCCCGGGCAGCCATGAACCTGCACAACAACGAGGCCGGCCGCAAGGTGAGTCCTGCAGCCCCTGGGGCTGGCAGCTGGCTCCATCCATTACCACCCCTTCATTTAAGTTTGGAAAAACGTGGTACTGAGACGTAGGAGGTACTAGAAGCCTCGCGCGCGCGCACACACACACACACACACACTCACACACACAACCCAGAGGCAAAGGCTCTCCACACACTGAATCCCTGGCCCGCTCGCTCCTCTCCCCCGCAGGCGGTGAAGGGCACCATGAAACGCACGTGCAAGTGCCACGGCGTGTCTGGCAGCTGCACCACGCAGACCTGCTGGCTGCAGCTGCCCGAGTTCCGCGAGGTGGGCGCGCACCTCAAGGAGAAGTACCACGCGGCTCTCAAGGTGGACCTGCTGCAAGGCGCGGGCAACAGCGCGGCAGGGCGCGGCGCCATCGCCGACACCTTTCGCTCCATCTCCACGCGGGAGCTGGTGCACTTGGAGGACTCCCCGGACTACTGCCTGGAGAACAAAACCCTGGGCCTGCTGGGCACCGAGGGCCGCGAGTGCCTGCGGCGCGGGCGGTCCCTGGGCCGCTGGGAGCGCCGCAGCTGCCGCCGGCTGTGCGGGGACTGCGGGCTGGCGGTGGAGGAGCGCCGCGCCGAGACCGTGTCCAGCTGCAACTGCAAGTTCCACTGGTGCTGCGCGGTGCGATGCGAGCAGTGCCGCCGGCGCGTCACCAAGTACTTCTGCAGCCGCGCGGAGCGGCCGCGCGGGGGCGCCGCGCACAAGCCCGCGAGGAAGCCCTGAGGCTCTCCTCTCCCGCCCCTTTCCCCGCGCGTCCCCGGCTGCTTTTAGAGACCCCAGTAATAGAGGAACCCCGAGGTGCGGACCCCGCCCTCACAAGCCCGGGGGTCAGAGAGAGACGCTGCGATCTCCGGAGATGTCACTTTCCAACCCGTTTCCCCAATCCGGGGCGCTCTCCGGGAGCTGTCTGAAGGGTCCCCACCGCCCACACTTGGAGAACTTCCTGAGGTTCTAGCTATTGATCTTCTTTGGACGAGGATGAGAATAGGTGGTCCTCCTCCCCTTCCTAGTTGCCCTAACGTTGGACCGTGCCTATGGAGCCTTAGAACAGGAAGACCCCTGCTCAAATATATGGGGCCCCAGGGGGCTGGGGGGAGCCATGGCTTCTCTTTTGTCCATTTTGCTCCCCTTCCCCCATTTTCGCTGCCAGGTGTCTTTCACGGCTGCATTTTCCTTCTGCAGAGCCACTCCCCAGGAATCTCTAATGCTCTCTCCCCTTCCACCTTACCCTCTTTCCCTAAAGAGAAACTGAGGAAACGGACCCAGGAAAAAGCACCTGTTAGGGGGCTGGTTCTTGAGGCAAGGGTGGAAGATGGAAAAGTGGGTAGAGGGCTGCCTTGCTGAAAACCATCCTGTGATACCGTGTCTAAAGGGACTTTACCAGTGGGGCGATGACCTTCCTGAAGTCACCACGCTGTTCCAGACACATCCCCACAGTGTCTAGAACTATGTAAGGTCAGATGGCCAGTCATTTCCTTCCCTTTAAAGCACCCTCCTTGCCCCTAACCCATTGCCCCCCTAGCAACCATCTTCTACCTCTTCTCCTTCCCCACAGGATCCTTGTTCCTCTGAGCCAATACTGAGCTCCATAGAGCCAGTTTCCCGCTAAGGTGTGCACCTCTACAGGCAGGTAGAAGAGGAGGAGGAGCTGGGACCCTTCCTTTTCACGAACCTGGTTCTCAAACAGGCAGGATTCAGGGCTTTGGATACTTTCCTTGAATAAGTAAACTTTCTGCAACGAAACTAGTACTAATAGGAAGTTCAGTACCTTGGATTTTATATTTATTGCAGTCCCTGTCACATGTGCCCTTTTTCCCAGGGATTGAACTTATTCTTGGGGACACAGGAGAAGGCAGGTGAAGATAACCACCTCTAGGCCCTCCCCTTGGCTCCACCTTGCCAGGACACCATCATCACTTCCCTGATGGCCTAGTTATTCTGGCCTGACTGAGGCTAATCTGCCACGGATTAGTCAACCAGCCACACACAGCTTCCACGAACACGTTCCCTCAGCAGCTGTGGTGCTCAGTCTCCTGGTCCGCGTCCAGAAGCAGCACAGCAGGGACTTGCTGAGGACAGAGGCTGTGGGAAGGGAAGAGCCAATCCCCACAGAAACTGCGGCCCCAGGAGCTTCCCTCTTCCTTCAGCCGGCCATGGGCTGCTCTCCGGGAGCAGAACCGGTCAGAGGCTAGACAGCCTCATCCCGCTTCTCCTAGAGCAGGGAAAGCGCAGAGACAGTGTGGCCCAAGTAGGTAACAGGGGCCAAGGCTCTCTGGGCCACCCTGTGGGTGTGAGGGCTCCCATATTCCAAACGGAGACAGTGACCAGATCGGACCCCAGGCCCTGGCCCCATTCCTATCCCTCTTCTGGTCCTACTAACACTTATGAGAAGAGAGGTTCTCCTTCCTTCTTTATAGGGGACACGCTTCCCTTCGGGGTTCCCTAGTGCTGCATTCCCAGCTCCATCAGCAAAACGCCCGTGTTTCTTCCCTCAGCTCTGATCTGGGTCTCTTGAGTCTCCCAACTTGCCCTTCTTCTTCCATCAAACAGCAGCATATACCAACCTGGCCATCCCACCTGGCGGAGCTATTGGATAGTGTACATACAGTGAGAAACCTGGAAGGCAACTAGAAAACATAAAAAAGCACGATGTTGTAAAGGAAAGCTGCATTCTCCATACTTGATAACTTCGGGTCAGTACTCAAAACATGTCATACTGCCAGAAAGCTCTATTCCCAAATGGATATATTTGATATCATTCAAGTTCTATAAAGAAAACATTGTTGAGTTACCTTACGTTTGTATTGCTTCTCTCCCCCCCCCCACACCCCCAATATACTTTTTGCATTATCCATTCATTCATTCATTCATTCATTCAACAAACACCAGAGTGGTAAACACTGCACTGCCCTCCCTGCGAGTTTAAACTCTTAGACTCCATCACCAGGGCTGTGTTGCCCTTACAAATGTGGGCAACCCCAGAATGGCTGCTTGGGAAAACACCTTCCAGTCAGCCAGTCGCAACATTTGTTTTATAGGTTTAAAGTGATGCTGAGGACGATGTCTGGCTGGTTCCACCGGCGAGTAAGTTACATGGGGTGGGCAGTGAAGCCCAGGCCCCGTCTCTCTTGTGTGCTCTTCGGGACAGAAACAGAGGGAGGTCCTGAGAAGTGACAAGGACTCTGGGGGTAGGGGGCGGCGGTGGCGTAAAACACTGTCTCCTTCCTGTCCCCAGCCCCAAAGCCTACACACAGGCAGGGCTTTCTTTTCTTGAAAAGAATCTGAGCCTCAATTGGCCTTAGCAGCAGGTTAGGGCAGAGACAGAGACAGGGTCACGCTCAGCGCTGGTGGTGCTGGTGGTGGTGGGAGGGGAGGGCAGGACAGGGCACTCGCCTA
>PVJN01016404.1:0-42453 GCA_004026805.1 Lasiurus borealis
CAGAACCCCACATAAAAGGAATCCAAAGAGGAACACACCAAGACACATCATAATTAAAATACCAAGAGCAAAAGACAAAGAGAGAATATTAAAAGCAGCAAGAGAAAAACAGTTTATTACCTACAAGGGAGCACCCATACGACTCTCAGCGGATTTCTCAACAGAAACCATGCAGGCCAGACGGGAGTGGCAAGAAATAAATCTCACTTTTTAACGCGAGGAAGGATTTTGAGCGACGGTTGAGTTAAAATTCAGATCTGCAGCTCTAGCTTGGGATACAGGCTATAGATAAGGGAGAAAACACAGGAGGGACTGATGACGGCATTATCACTGTTGCCCGGTGTCACTGTTACCGATGACATTTCCAGGCCTAGTAGGATGCCATGACTTTCAGATCACAGTTTAGCGAGCTTACAAAGTGCTTTGGAGAAGACGTGAGCAGAGACAAAACATGGTTCCCCTTAGTCTGAGCCTCACGCTGATACTTGCTATCCCCTCGCGGGCTCGGGTGATAATTCCAGCTCGAGAAGACACAGAATCTCCCCTCCTTCCTCCTTCTCTGCCCTTTCTTATTCCTCCTGGCAGCTGATGCCCGCAGTCTGAAATGCCAGGGTTTCACAGTAAATTAGAATCCCTTCTTCCGCCCCCAGATTTTCTCATGACACGCAGAGATAGATAGATGCAGGGCGCCAGGTACGATTCACTCTAAGTCAGTGGTTCTCAACCTCCCTAAGGTCGCGACCCTTTAAGACAGCTCCTCATGGGGTGGTGACCCCCAACCATAAAATTATTTCCATTGACACTTCATCACTGTCATCTTGCTACTGTGATGAACTGTAATGTAAATATCTGATAGGCAGGATGTATTTTCGTTGTTACAAATGGAACATGATTAAAGCATAGGGATTCATCACAAAACAATAGGTAATTATATATTGCGAAATATTTATTTCTAATGACAAATAAATGAAATTTTTTTGTCTTGAATCGTGGTGTAGCATGGGTAACAGTCTTCCTAGGACAATAGTAAACTACATGGCTACAGTTTGCCACACCGAGGAGCGGTGTGTTGGTTCCTAAGACCATGGGAAATAGGTATTTTCTGATGGTCTCAGGCGACCCCTGTGAAAGGGTCCTTTGACCTCCCAAAGGGGTCGCGACCCACAGGTTGAGAACCGCTGCTCTAAATTTCTAATCCAGGACGTGTACCAGGTCATGGGGGCAGCTGTGGTATTCTGTCCTCTATCAGTCAGATAGCCCTGCACTTTGGGGGTCCCCAGCGAACATGCTGGAGCCCTCCTGGTGACAGCGCATCCCCCAAGGAACTGTGATGCTGCTCGGGTCGCCGTAGCCACAGACTCCACGTCATTGGTCCAGTATCAAGACCAAGGGTCCCCGGAGCAAAGGCACGAGACTCCCGCGACTCTTGCCCTGCACAGCGAACGTCTTCATTCGTTCTCCCCGGCTGCTGCTCGGTAAATCCCATTCATCTTTCTTCTTGGGACTTTTTGATTAAAAATGCTGTCAGCAGAGCAACGTGATGCTCAAAGGAAGATGCTGTTTGGGAGGCATTTTTCTTCTTGGAGTAGTTGGCGTGGAAAATTCTTTTATGCTTGAGAACCTTTTGAGAGAGAGAGAGAGAGAGAGAGAGAGAGAGAGTGTGTTATCATCATGGATATAAAGGGGAAGCTAGCAGAATGTGTTAACCCAGTGGTTCTCAACCTTCCTAAGGCTGCGACCCTTTAAGACAGCTCCTCATGGGGTGGTGACCCCCAACCATAAAATTATTTCCGTGGCTACATCATAACTGTCATCTTGCTACTGTCATGAACTGTCATGTAAATATCTGATAGGCAGGATGTATTTTCGTTGTTACAAATGGAACATCATTAAAGCATAGGGATTCATCACAAAAACAATACGTAATTATATATTGTGAAATATTTATTTCTCATGACAAATAAATGAAATGTTGTCTTGAATCGTGGTGTAGCATGGGCAACAGTCTTCCTAGGACAACAGTAAACTACATGGCTATACTTTGCTACACCGAGGAGCGGTGTGTTGGTTCCTAAGACCATGGGAAATAGGTGTTTTCCGATGGTCTTAGGCGACCCCTGTGAAAGGGTCATTTGACCCCCAAAAGGATAGCGACCCACAGGCTGAGAACTGCTGTGTTACCCTTTCTGCTCCCTTGTGACTTCATCTGCATCGCCCCGGGTCTCTGCACGCAGCTCGGGGCTCTGAGGCCGCTGCAGCTGGCGCGCCAGATGTGGAGGAGCAGGATGCAGGGGAGGGACCGCTTGCCCTCCTTGCCATGGACGCCTTCTGCACATGCCCGACGCCAGGGACGGAAAAGTGACGGGGCAAACACACTCTCAGAGGGGCGGCAGGGATGCGGAGCGAGCGGATCCGCCGTCTCCAATTCCCGCTCATTACTCCCGTCGCCACAGCAGGGTTGCTAATTGAAATAGATGACTGTGATTAGCGGATGTGAAAATCACTTAGCATGAACCCGGCACCATGTTAAGTGGTGTGGGCAGAATTCATAATCGCCGTCCTTAAGAAGTTCATGTCTAACGGGGAAGCAGATGCGCTTACTGAGTCAGCACAGGGCACTGCTGGGGCCCAAGGTGGCTCTCCCGAGTCTGGGCTTGGCAGGTGCTCTGGTCCAAATCCTCTCCTTCTGCTCCCCCCACACCCCCACCCACCCACCAATGCAGGGCCGCTGGGAGGAGCTAGATGCAGACTGTTGAGTGGGTTGTCTTATTCTCTTCCTCGACGTGTAGGCCACGTCGTCACCTTTAGTCCAGGGAGACGATTCTCCGAGGCTAATCTCCTGAAAAGCCTCTGGAAGCTTCGAGCTTCAGGGAGGAGGCAGGGAGGATGCCCAGTCTCCGGGCGGGCAGGGACTGTGCTTTCTGTATGGAGTAGGAACTCATAACGAGTTACCGTGTGGCTTCCTGAGCGGGGAGCTGAGTGATGTGTGTTCCGGCCGGTGGCTTTGGACCTGTCACTTTGTCCTCATCTCGATTCCTTCGTCTATGAAATGAGGTTCATGCCTGAGGAGCTCCAAGGACTCTCTCTGCTTTGATTTTTTTTTTCGCCGCCAGTAAAGTGACATAAAATAAAGAAAACGCCACCCTCTCAGAAAGGCTGGCTGATAGCGCCCAGACGTGGCATCCAATTAGCTCTAAGGGGAGCACCTCTCACAGGGGAGAAGCTGAGGTTGATTGAACAGGAGATTGAATATTCAAGGTTAAAGATAACGGTTCCAATATGGGGGTCCATATCCCTGTTATACTCATGGGGATTTTTTCCCACAATGCTTCTTTTTTTTGTTGTTGTTGTTTTTTTTGAGTTCTTTGGAACATTAACATCCAAGAAGGGGAAAAAAGTTGCAAGAAACTGCTTCTCGGATGACAGTTGATTTTTACAGTTGATTGAGAGGGGTCATGGCTGGAAATGGTCTCCCTTATTCCATCTAAGAACTGGGCATGTGGGAGACTTCACGGTGATAAGTGACTCACCTGGAGAAAGACAGGATCACACAAGTCACTCATTTGCTAGCCACGACCCTGGTTCAATGTGAAGGACTCTCTGTGGAGACCGGGGATCCAAGGCTCTGAAAGGAGGGCCCAGTGTGACTCTCCAGTATTTTTTTTTAAAAAATATCTCACCTAAAATTCAGCCCAGAATTTTCACGTGCATCTCTGCTGACATTTGAGTAGCTCTGGAAGGAAGAAAGAGTCACGCATCAGACGCTACTTTCTTTTTTCTGGCTTCAGGCATGTGGAGGCACGAGTTGGAAGTTTTGTCACAAATGAGGTGATGATCGTAGTAAGAAAAAGCAGGCAGGACACTGAGGCTTTTTTTTTTCTCTGTAAATCACAATTAGGACTTTTGCAGAGGTTGTCCTAGATGGTAACTGACAGAGAAGTTGTGGGCATAAAAATGTATATTTCAGGGACAAAAAGATATCATCCTTAGAAGAGAGCGGAGGTGCGGAGAGTGGAGAGGGCTCCTTTGGAAGGAACTGGAGATCAGGACAGCCTTCTGGTCATGAGGACCAGGAAGGTCACACAGGAGACTAAGAAGTTCATGTCCACGAACTTCCATGCATTGCGTTGGAACACAACGGCCGGAAGCTCTGAACCCATGAGCTGTTTACACTGGGTTTCAGAGCAAATACCATTGCACTTGACTGACTCTGCATCCCCTCCCTGCCTGCCTCTTCTCCTGACCCCCCAAACCCAGCTCAGGCTGAAATGGAAACCAGCCAGATTCAACTTCCAAGGAGCCACGTCCAGGATCCTGACAGGCCATCGCCATACCTCTATCCTCTGGAAACTTCTACCTCTAGATGCCCCTGGTTTTTAGAAATGTGAGCACTCTGAAACTCTTTAGAAAGGAACGAGGGGAGTTGATGGATTATCCATGTGAATCCATCAGGAGAGTTGCTTCTGAAAGAATGAGCTGCTTAGCGGTAAGGATACTAGCAGCAGATATGTCATCTGTCCGGTCACCAATGCAGGACTGGCCCCTACCCCTGCCACGTTGCCTTAAACGTGTCGCAGCTCGCAGGCTGCCATGCTCTGTGTTTGCTGGAGGACTGGGGAGACGCGGAATCTCCAGCTAAGCTCCGAGGGCCCCAACCCTTAAATTCCTTTGAATTTCAAGTGCACTCATTCCTTACGATGGGAGGAAGGTTTTCGTTCTCAGATCCTCACCAGCTGAGCTCCTGTCCATCTGCTAACTTCAAACTTACCGGCTTCCTTTGGGAAGTAAAAGGAAAAGATAAACATTTTAAAAAGAGATCACAGTGAGTTTCGTGCGCAGCCAACCTTTAAAGACAACATCTGAGTTCATGAATAACGAATAGGTCTCTTCCTTGGACTCCAAACTTCCCTCTGAAAGGAACAGCCATTGACTGACAGGCTGGCCGCCTCTCAGGACACAGGGAGAAATTCCACAGGAACGTCAAATGGTGTCAGCAATAACTTTTGATGCAAAGTGAGTCATAATTTGTTACTTCTTGCGTTTCTTACATTTTATCAAAGTCTCCGCAGGGAGAGAGCGGGTGCTGATTCAGAGAAGCTAAATGAACCCCTGGGAAAGTAAGTCCCCTAACGAATGTCTTGCGCTGAGGATACTTAGGGCTGGGAGGTGTGGGAGGTGGAGGTGAGGACCAAGGCTGATTCTGTTGATGCTGTTTCATAGATATTAGTTCTTCAAGCCTCCTCCCCGCCCTGGCAATGTTAGAAAGCCCGCTCTCAAGGTCGTTTTGAGAATTAAATGAACATAAAGGCACATTGTTAAAACTACGAAGCAGAAGAGTATTCTTCAGTTGAAATCCGTGTCTTTTCCACATCAGACTGTCCGTATTAAAATGTTGAAAGTTGATAACCGTCTTCCGGAAATCAGGAGTGTCTGGGTCTATTAAAGGCTGCCTTCGTGGGCATTGTCAGGAAAGAACACAATTCACAGGGAAAAATAGACTTCCTTATTTTACTTATTCACGTGTTTTGTTTAGTTTTATTTTAAAATTGCACCAAAATGAGTAAGACAAGAGCCATTGTCACTACTCCCCCACCCTCTTTTTTGAATGTGAGTGGGACTAGGATGGTGTGGAAAGTCACCACAGCCGAGGGCATTGGCCATCCTGAAATACTGTTTGCCAGGACTAAGGAGTCAGGTCCTCACCCTAAAATTCCTCTTGGGTCAGGCCTTTGCGATCGTAAGAACTCAGGGAGGGTGACATGAGCCTGCAAAAAATAAAAATGAAATCCTTGCCGAGACCGGTTTGGCTCAGTGGATAGAGCGTCGGCTTGTGGACCGAAAGGTCCCAGGTTCGATTCCGGATGGGGGCATGTACCTTGCTTGTGGGCACATCTCCACTGCGGGGCGTGCAGGAGGCGGCTGATTAATGTCTCTCTCTCATCGATGTTTCTGACTTTCTCTCTCCCTTCCTCTCTATAAAAAATAAATAATATATTAAAAAAAAACGAAATCCTATTGGCGTTGGCAAAATGTATACTTCAGTTTCCAACCTGTAACATCAAATTCATTCTTTATGTTTGAGATTTGGATCAACATTTAAATAACACGTTTTAAACTCGATTATGCTTAATTGGGCTCTTTCTTTTTTTTTTAATTTTGGAGAGGGGCCATTTTGAGACGAATGCTGTTGATCTTGAATTTTTCTCTGATGCTCTTCCTCCTGGAAGGAAAACCCACTTCACTAAACATATTTTATTATTCCCCACACAAAAATGACATCTCCTGTGATTGCCTTTCCCCCTAAAGGTCTTCTAGAAGAAATGAAATTAGAGCCATTTGTGAGAAATTGAAAAATTCCAAGAATTTCCAAGATCAGAATAAAACACACTCGGATCTGATTTTTTTGGCAGACAGAAATAATCACCGAGCCTTGTGAGAGGCGGAATTGACTATTCACCTTCCTCCGAGGGACATGAATTTGCTAAACTGAGACATGCCAAGGGTTGCACTTCAAGGACTAGCTTGCGACCGAGCCCAAGCTCATTTCAGATGTAAAGCAAACTTACTGGTTTCTGACATATGCATGTCATCAGAGCCCGAGAGCGATTTGGAAGTGGGATTCTTATTTGCTAAATGAAAAGTTGTTAAGCCCGGGTAGTAAAAGATGTCAAATAAATTTACGTGGGAGACCGTAAAAATGGGAATTGAAATCATTTAGGCATGAGCAATATGTTGTGTTTATTATCCCCATCTTTCCGAAAGGAATTTCAGAAAAGAATCTGATCTTTAAGATGGAGGGCAAGACTTATTGAAGCACCGGTGGGAATGACCTGTGATCCAGCCCGAATTCCTGCTCAAGACCACCCCTGAGAGGAGGTCATTCCATGTTAGTGTGAACATACCCGATGATTACATATTCACCCCAGTGTGAACATACCCGATGATTACATATTCACCCCAGTGTGAACATACCCGATGATTACATATTCATCCCAGTGTGAACATATCCGATGATTACATATTCATCCCAGTGTGAACATACCCGATGATTACATATTCACCCCAGTGTGAACATACCCGATGATTACATATTCATCCCAGTGGTTGGTAGCTTCTGGCTTAGAACCTTCTCCTATTGAACCAGAGTTTGTCTCAGTGTAACTGCTCTCCGCTAATCCTACATTCCACCTCAACAATATACACAAGTTTTTCTTACCCGTTCCAGCCTCTTAAGGATTTGCAGACAGCTCCTTTATCCCTTGCAAGCCTTATTTGGAGGCACCTGAAAGGAAATTACATGCCGTTACCGCTAATACTGTAGATTTGTTTGGCACATGCTTGTAGAAGTCTGGAAGTGTGTTTCATCCTAGGGATGATACTCCAGCTTACTGTTTATTCTAATGGAAGAGGCTGTTACAACTGGCAATTGTATTTTCTTAGTCAATAGAGATTTTGAGATGTCTCAACCATGGGTAAAGATTAGAACTGCTCTTTTCTCATAGGTCTTCAATTTTTAAAGGGATATGTATATATATATACACACACTGAGGGGCCAGATTATTATGACCCTCTGATATTTGTAGGCAAATCAGCTGTACACGGCATCGTATGGGACATGGAAGCTAAAGACCTGTTCGAACACCTTTGCTGTCTACAGTTACCAAGATAAAATGTCTCCACTTCACCCAGGAACACAAGAATTGACCAGTCGAGCATTGGAAAAAAGTCATGTGGTCTGGTGAATCACGTTTCCAATTGTATCATGCAGATGGCAGAGTGAGAATTTCTCAGAAACAGTATGAAAGCATGCACCCCACAGCCATGAGTACAACCCTTCAAGCTGGTGGGGGCAGTGTTATGCTTTGGAGCATGTCTTCCTAGCATGATGTGGGCCCTTTATTTCATGTGGAACAATGTCTGAATAGCACAACATACCTAAGTATCATTGCTGATCAAGTTCATCCTATCATATTGATGGCGTATCCCAATGGAGATGGCTTCTTCCAACAAGACAATGCGCCAGGCCAAGATGCTCATATTGTGCAGGAGTGGTTTCAAGAACACAATCACCAGATCTCCATCCAGTGGAGCATTTGTGGGACGAAGTTAAAGAGCCATCAGGCAGCTGGTTCCACAACCATCCAATCTCACAGAACTGGACATGCTATTCATCAGACATGGTGTCCAATTCCTCGCATCACCTTTCAACATCTTGAGTCAGTGCCAAGAAGAATCGCCGCAGTATTGAAGGCAAAAGGTGACCCAACGAAGTACTGATGGGGTGGTCATAATCATCTGGCCACTCAGCGTTTAGTGGCCAGATTATTATTATCTCTGAACGCAAAATAATATGGCTACTCAGTGTGTGTATGTGTGTGTGTGTGTGTGTGTGTGTATTAGAGGCCTGGTGCATGAACTCGTATATGGGTGGGATCTGGCCAGCCTAATCAGGGGGAGAGGACATGGGTAGTTGGCTGGCCTGCCTGTGGTCAAACTCCTGGTTGAGGGGACAAATTCCAAATTAGTCTTTTATTATATAGAATACACATTGAGTGGCCAGATTATTATGCATTCAGTGATCATAATAATTTGCCCCCCCCCTCTCTCTCTCTGTCTCTCTCTCTCATCTTCCCTGGTACCTATTTATTGTTGGAATGGCCATGAAGGTTGCAACCCCAGAAGCCAGCTCCAGATTTTCTCTGATATCTGGACTCCAGTCAAATTGGACCCTTTCATATCTTTGTAGTTGACAGCAATATAAAGTGCCAATGGAACAGCCAATGATCTTATTGATCAGCGTGGACTGATCAATACGCAAGTAACCAGGGCCTGATTTTCTCATTAGTCTTCTAGTTACTCAGAAACAAACAAACAAACAACAAACAACAAAAACAAAACTGTTCTTAATGGAGACACTGGTTGGAGCTGCGATTGGAAACGTAAGGTCAGTGCGTTTTTCCACAGCAGAATTCCATCCTGACTCCCCAGCTGGGGGTGGATGTCTGCCCTGTGACAAGTGTGCAGACAGTCCTGTGACACTGTACTGCTGTGTTTGATGTGCGCAGTATTCCTATTGTAATATTTCTGGTGGGATAAACCTCCTGCTGTTTCAGTAATGAGTGGTTGGGATGATTTTTTCATAGCCAGATCTTTTTATACAAAGAAAGAGTTAACCCATGATCTGCAATGGGCAGGAAAGTTGAATTCTAAACCCAGGACAGCCCTTTAACACTAAAGTAGAATGTAGACGAAGAAACCAGTGCATTCTTAAAAAGATAAATCAAACTTATTGAGCTGTAAATGCATTCATTTTATGTGTACATTTCTCTGAATTTTGAAAAATGTTTCCACTTATGTAACTACTGAACCAATGAAGAAACGGAATATTTCTATCATATTAGAAATTTCGTTTGTGTTTCCTGCTAGACAATTCTGCCTCCAATCCATGACCCAAGAAAAACACCAATTGGCTTTTGGTCAATTATATTATGATATAGTTGTCTTTTCTACAGTTTTATGTAAACAAAAATCACAATGTATGGATTTTTTATGCCTGCTTCCTTCACTCATAATATGTTTTTGAGAAACATCTGTGTTTTGCACTCATTCTTTTTCCTGCTGGCCACTATTCCATTTTCTGTATAGATGATACTTTATTTATCCATCATCTGTTGATGGACATTTATATCAAATGATTTGTGTGGCTAGAGGCTTTCATTTGTCTTGGGCAAATACCTAGGAATGGAATTACTAGGAGTTATGCTAAATGTTATGTTTAATTTTATTAAAAACTATCAGTTTGTTTTTCAATGTGGATGTAGCATTCTATATTACTGCCAGCAGTGTAGGAAGTCTAATTTCTCCACATTTTTGCCAAACCTGGTATAGTTGGTCCTTCTCATTTTAACATTCAAATGTAGGGTAGAGGCAATTCACTGTGATTTATGTTTCTTTGTCCTTTGATAACTAATGCTAATCATAGTTTTGGCATACTTTATAAAGTATCAAATATTTTGTCTATTTTTTAATTGAGTGTTTGTCTTTTAAGTTGTACTATACATATGGGCATAGTCCTTTGCCATATATATGTATATATATATATATATATATATATATATATATATATATATAGTTATAGTTATGGATTTGATTATACATGTGAGGCATATATGTGATAGCTATCTCTACCTCTATTTTTATCTTTATTTCTATCTCTATCTCTATCCATATTTATAAATAATATTCAAACAGTTAATGGGCTATCTTTTCAGTTTTGAAAAGAAGTCTTTTGAAGAACAGAAAATTTAAACTTGCTTTTTCATTCTTTTAATAGACCCAAATCTCTAGATAGTATCATTTGCACTTTAATGGAAGAACTACCATTATTTTATTTTTTCAGTGTACATTTTCTGGAGACAGAATATCTCAGGTTTTTGTTTGTTTGTTTTTGTCTGAGAGTCTTTATTTTGCCTACACTGTTGGGAATTATCTTCACTGTAATTAGCATCCAGTTCTTCAGTCACAATTGGTCAATGAACACTTTCTGCTCTGACTGGTTAGAGATTGACAAAGATTGACTTCTTAACTGTGTATCATTTGGACATTGTTCAGCTGAGTCACCTTCTCTGGCTGGGTACAGTGTCCTCCTACACAGCACAGTTCAGTATTCAGCAAAGACCCAGGAGACGCTAATCAGATTTCTGGCATCCTTTACTGCAGCACACCCGTCTCTACAACCTTTCCTGCACCTCCTGCTGCCTCATCTCCCTGGGACTCTACTGTAATCTGTCTTTTCAACACAGAAAGATCCGCCTATTCTGCGTACTGTGGCCCAGGATACAATTCCAGGCAGAAAGCAGGAGTGATTGTAGAGTTCATCTTGCTCTTTTCATGTCGTGGCTCAGAGAAGGGCCAGCATTCAAAGTTATATATGATGGCATTATTAAGGTTTGAAATAATATTCCTGGCATATACAACCAGAATACTGAAAACATATAGGAAACAATAATTTATAGATATTAGAAAATAGGTATCGAAGGTCTATGCTCCCAGAGAGAAGGAAAATGATACTCTTGCCACAATTCTGTAATATTTTTCCAGAATTCTCTACATCATATCTTTTTTTTTTTTTTGCATATGTTGATCCTCTTCTTAACTTCCTCTTCTCAAGTGAACTGTGTGTTCATTTGTGGTTTTTTTTTTTTTTTTTTGGTCAGTGAATTCCATTGGGCATTTTTATTAGGCTAATGGTTAAAATTCAAGTTTTGAAGTCTGAAGATTGAAGACTGATGCCATATTTAAAGTATAGTGCGGAATACGTATAGTTGGAAAAAGGTCATGGATGTCAAAATGAGGGATTCTCTGGGCTGGTTATTGGATTCCTCATCCTTATCTGCGAACCTTTCGTGAAGCTCCTCATTCTTCTTTTCTGTCTTGGATTCTGCCATGACATGTAAGCAAGCATAATTTTTTAAATCTTGAAGAGTAGCAGGTTTAAAATATCATTCCACTGAAAATCTAAAATGAAATAATTGCTTCTTAGAAAGTTAACTGTTTTCTGAGGGTGCTATTCTTCTGTGTTATGGGCTCCTGGCATTTAGCTTTCTTGGCACTCGTGCCTGGCAAACGTTAGGTGTGGGGAAAATAGTACAACAAAATTCTGAAATAGTAAAGAAATATTGGCTTCTGGAAACATTATCAGTGCTTCTTGGATGCTTATATTTCACCAAAGGGTTAGGAAGGAATCTTTTTTTTTTTAAATATATTTTATTGATTTTTTACAGAGAGGAAGGGAGAGGGATAGAAAGTCAGAAACATCGACGAGAGAGAGACATTGATCAGCCGCCTCCTGCACGCCCCACAGTGGAGTTGTGCCCACAAGCAAGGTACATGCCCCCAACTGGAATCGAACCTGGGACCTTTCAGTCAGCAGGCCGACGCTCTATCCACTGAGCCACACCGGTTTCTGCCGTCTGTGGGATTTTTGCCAAACCTTCCAGGACCCCAGAAACCTCAGGTTTCCCCCAGGCTTGGCTGTTGCTTCTTTAGTTTTAGAGGACCACCGTTCTCTGTTTGTTGCTGATAAGTGAGACAAAAGATCCACCCACCTATCCGATAATTTAGTTGTAAACTAAAACTATAAACTTGAATTTCTCCTAGGTTTCTGAGCTTTTTTATGTAAGACCGACACAATATATTGGCGGAACAAAAGACTATTTACCAGAGAAATAGCTGAGTGTGGAATGAATCTCAATGTCAGGATCAATATTGAAGCAGTGATGGGAAGTTATGTAACTTATGGATGCAGCCACCAAACTTCAACTTGGACCAGACAGACTCTAGCCTTAGATACACATCGTGTTTATGCCGCATGCAAGTGAAATGATCGGTGTTCAGGCTCTGTTGCAATTCAGCTCTTCTCACGAGACACGTGTCGGATGAATATTTAAGTAGCTCTTACAGGCTGTGGGTCTAGACTTTGTGGTGTGGGGTTATTGGCAAAAGGAGGAAGAGCAGATTGCTTGAAATGTCCAGCTCATCTCTGCCAGTCTAATTTCAGCTCCTTTTTCAAATTTTGTCTTACGTAACATCGTCTCTTTGAATCCAGTCCTGATTCCCCTGTCAAAATGACTCCTCCTGACTTTCAACTCCTGGTGCATTTCTGCAAGTGCAGTGTGTGCAACGTAATACTTTATTTATTTTATTTTTTCCTTTTTTAATTAATTTTTATACATATCTCCCCATTGCCCCCTCCCTCCCAGACATACCCCAACCCCCCAGTGTCTATGTTCATTGGTGATGCTTATCTGCATGCATACAAGTCCTTAATTGATCTCTTATCTATCTTACCTAACCTTAATCTTCCTGCTGTAATTTGACAGTCTGTTTGAAGCTTTACTGCCTCTGTATCTATCCTTTTGTTCATCAGTTTGTAATGTTCTTTATTATCCACCAATGAGTGAGATCATGTGATGTTTATTATTACTATTGACCATATTCTAGTCTCCTGTTGAATTTGGAGAAATCCTTAAGAGCAGGGTAAACATTCCATCCTTTCTGTACCTGTCCTATTTCTTAGCCTGATGGCTGGCACACAGTGGATATTTGTTGTGTTTGGTATGTGATGATTAAGTAAATCAGTGACTGACCAGCTGAATCAATGAAGACACAGGTGAATAAAGACGTGTGGGAGACGGGAATGGGCTGACGGGTACAATGTCTGCAAACCCAATGTTCTTCAATATTATAGCTATTACTCTTTGGGGAGCATTGTGCCCGGCACTCTGAATATATAATCTCCCTGAGCTTCACAGCATGTGTAGTGAGTACTGCTATTCCCATTTTAAAGAAACTGAGATTTAGAAAAACTAAGCATTTTATCCAAAGGTTTAGAAACTCAGTGTGTCTGACTAGAGACCATGTATGTAGCCACTGGACCATGTGCCTGCATCTGCAAGGAATAAACAAGGGAAGCAGGAAAGGTGTTTATGAGGATGGAAAGCAAAAGTGTCTTCTTTCTTTTAAGCGTCTCAAAAACACGACAATGTCATTTTATTATTTGTGGTTATTGCTTCTCAAATGAGACCAAAGAGAAATGTATGACTTGTTGGCCAACAACCCATTCTTTTTTTTATATATATATATTTTATTGGTTTTTCACAGAGAGGAAGGGAGAGGGATAGAGAGTCAGAAACATCGATGAGAGAGAGAGACATCGATCAGCCGCCTCCTGCACACCCACCACTAAGGATGTGCCCACAACCAAGGTACATGCCCTTGACCGGAATCTAACCTGAGACCCTTCAGTCCGCAGGCCAACGCTCCATCCAACTGAGCCAAACCGGTCTCGGCCAACAACCCATTCTATTGGCCAAGTATCAATGCTGGTGTTCACCTTGGTTGCACTTTAGACTGAGCATTCTATGCGGTTGAGTAGAGTCTCATCGCCATTATATCAAGGAGCTCCAGAAATACCCTCTATTTCAGTAAGATATTTATTATGATGGGACCTACATCAACTCAACTTGAACATGATTTTCTCATAGTCCCTGGATTGTGAGGCTACTTAATATTCCTGACTAACTCTCAGCCTATACTAGGAATGCAATGACTGAGCTTTGTCCTTTTGGGGGTGTCAGGACACCTGGATGGCCTCAGGGTTTCCTGGAGAAAGGATGCGTAAGAACACAGAACACAGTCTTCCCATCCAGCTGACTCCTAGCTAGAGGCAAAGACTTTTAAAAAAAAATGCTTTTATTGATTTCTTTTATTACAGAGAGGAAGGGAGAGGAATAGAGAGATAGAAACATGTATGAGAGAGAAACATCCTACACTCCCCCTACTGGGGATTGAGCCCTCAAGCTAGGCATCTGCCCTGACTGGGAATTGAACCAATGACCTCTTGGCTCATGGGTCAGTGTCAGCCACTGAACCACACCATCCAGACAAGGCAAGGACTTTGTTTAATCTGGCAGTCACTGGTCCAAAGGACAGTTGTAAATACCATTTCTCATGTGGTCTCTGTGATATTCTTTTCTTCCCCCTGGATTCTGGGGTTTGTCTGATTGTTTCAAGGAGGAATCATGCACACCCAACGAGTCTTCATCGTGTGTCTGTAGGTGGCCATTTTCTGTGCATCGGGCTGTTTATCTGTCTCAGGTTATTTTCTTGGCCAAAAACAGATACCAGCCCAGCCACAGAGGAGCCAGGATGTCCAGCCAAGATCTTGTCAGTCCTCTTTCCCTGGTTTGGATTCCATGCA
This sequence comes from Lasiurus borealis, assembly GCA_004026805.1. Taxonomy (NCBI): domain Eukaryota; kingdom Metazoa; phylum Chordata; class Mammalia; order Chiroptera; family Vespertilionidae; genus Lasiurus; species Lasiurus borealis. Next base: position 14,762 of record PVJN01016404.1, read on the forward strand.
ATCTCCTTTGGCTACTACTCAGAGCCATGGTGTATAGCAGCAGTTCTCAACCTGTGGGTCGCGACCCCTTTGGGGATCAAACGACCCTTTCACAGGGGTCGCCTAAGACCATCGGAAAATGCAGATATTTACCTCACGATGCATCACAGTAGCAAAATTTTATGGTTGGGGGTCACCACCCCATGAGGAACTGTATGCAAGGGTCATGGCCTTAGGAAGGTTGAGAATCACTGTTGTATAGAGATCGATTTCCCAGAATAACAGGCAACAATCGTCCAACTCTGGAATATCTGCCCCAGATCCAGAATTCTGTTATTTTCAGATGCCCAGAGCTATGGAAGAGTCCCACTGCCATTGAACCTCCCCATCTGGCCTTTCTAGAACCCGAATTTGTATGAGTTTCCCCTGGGTTTGGTGCTCTCCTTATTCCTGCAGCCCTAGCTTGCATCGGACCCATATGAGGACATTATAAACATCTACACAGGACAAACTGCGTAGACCGATTCTTTGCTATTACTGTCTTGTTCCCAGCTGCAAAGAACTGGCCTCAGCCAAGCTGCCTTGAACAAGTGGGCAGTTGGAATTATGACAACTTCCTTATTAATCTTTTCCATCGTGGCTGATGCAGGCTTGGGACGGTGGGGATTTCTGATAAGCCCAGACCTGCTGTATTTTAAGGACCGCATAAACAGATTACATATTCAGAGGACTACTCATAATCTTCCCAAGTGGCTGGACCGGTACAATGTCAAGAGCACTTCAACACCGCTGCCAAATTAGTCCGGGCTGGTCCCGAGCCCGGGCAATCCTCTGCTGTAAGTCATGCAGCTATGCAAACAGGCCTCAGCTCTATTTGTTTCTTTAATCCAATTGGATTCTACTGGACATGTTTTCATCTCATACTTCTCTGATTTATGTTCATGGCGGTAAGTCTTCTAGAATCCCGATGCTTATAAGGATTCAGCACCCTGGCCCGTGGAAGTCATCGGGTTTAGTGACAACAGGGTTGGTCTTAGTGTCAGAAACTGTGCTCAAATATGACTGCTTTATGATAGCCTAGTGTAATCAGTATGATTGCTTCATGGTAGTAAGAAAACCTCCAAAGAATTTTCCAATATGTGTACATATGTGTGTGTGTATATGTGTGTGTGTATACATAAGTATACACACACATATATATATTTATATATAGAGTGGTACCTCAAGATATGAGTGCCCTAACATACGAGATTTTTGAGATATGAGCCGTCGAGCGAGCGATTTTTGCTTTGAAATACGAGCAACATTTGAGATAGGAGTAATCGCATGGATTGGCCAGCTGCACACGACCCACCAGTTTACTGTGACTTGAGTGTCTCATAGTTTCCCACGCCTCAAGGTTACGGAACGAATTAAACTCATATCTCCAGGTACCACTGTATATATAAATATAAGACAATCCTCATGTATGTGGACTCACTTAGTTCAAACAAGTTATTGTTCAAGGGTCAATTGTATAAACAACTACAGCACCAACTCTAATCCCTTGGTTAGGTTAGGCCATATCTGTTATTTTTAAAATCAATGTTTCTCAAACTGTGGTCTCTGGACCAGCACATCAGCATCATATGGGAATTTGTCAGTAACTCAAATGGTTGGGCATCAGCCCAGACCTCGCGAATGAAGAACTCTCGGGCAGGGCCCAGTAGCCTGTGTTTTAACAAGTCCTCCGGGTGACTCTGGTGTGTGCTGAGTTTTGAGAACCACTGTTTTTTGTAATAGAAATACCAACAGTGGTACTCAGTTGAATGAACTCTACTCATAGTCATTCATATTCATTACCTTGAATACAAACATTGAGGTTATTGCAACACAGTCATCTTACCTCATAATAGACACACATGTAAATTGACCGTACCTCCGCTATGCCCACAGCCAATCAGAGTGGGTATGCAAATTAGAAGGCCAAAGATGGCGGCCACCCAGCTGCTCCAGGAGCAGAGTGGCCAGGCGGGGCAGGATGCCTGCCATGAGAGGGAGGGGTGTGAGGGTGAAAGGATCTACAGGAGCAGAGTGTTACAGCAAAGACAAGACTGCAGACTCGGAGTCTGCAGTGAAGCAGCGAAGACAGAGATGGAAGATTCTGGCTGGGGTCTGAAGCAAAGACGAAGAAGGCAGACTCTGGCCAGAGCGAAGGCCTGGGCCTCTAGACATTTATAAGAATCAGTCACAGCTTGGCCAAGTTGCTCAGTTGGTTATAGCATTATCCCAACACACCAAGGTTGTGGGTTTGATCCCTGGTGAGGGCACAGGTAAGAATCCACCAATGAATGCATAAATATATAGAACACCAAATTGATGTTTCTCCTCTCTCTCAAAAAATCCATAAATAAAAAGAAAAAAGAATCAGTCATCGAGTTAGAAAGGACTGAGAAGACAATGCTGTCTAACTCCATTTTTTTTTTCAATATCGAGACCAACTTTTCAAAAGTTTAAAAAAATGCGTAGTGATTAAAAGATGTTTGGACTATCTCAGAACTGTCATGCAGACTAAATAATGTACAGGAATACATTCTATAAAGTCTAAAAATATTACTGTATTTTCTGGTGTATAAGACGAGTTTTGAACCCAGGAAAATCTTCTCAAAAGTCGGGGGTCATCTTATATGCTGGGTATCATCTTATAGGGTGAGTATATCTCAAACTCTATACTTTAACTAGAAAAGTTGGGGGTCGTCTTATATGCCCAGTTGTTTTATACACTGAAAAATACGGTATCTATATTTTAAAAATGAGTTTCAGAAAAGGCCAGCTGTCATCATGCTGTACCAATTCTACAACAAGTTGTTTGAAAGCAGATAGTACATGAACTCCTCCCTTTTGGCCTGAACTTCTTTGATTCAGTGAAGAAAAAAAGAAAGAAAGAAAGAAAAACGATGCTTAAGTCATGTGGCAGCAAACCAGGAAGTTGGCTTGTTCCTCCCCTCCTCCCCCACCCTCTCCACATTTCCTTTGGCAAATTGATGACCACGTAACCTATTGAATTAAAGTTAATTTTAGTTCCAAAGCCATCAGGGAATAAGATCCTGGAGGGAATCTTAAGCAATTTCATTTCAGCTGATTGAGATGTTTAGATATAATGCATTGTATTTTCTATTTGGAAATGTTGTCAAAGTCATGAGCACACCAGGTATACAGTGTCCTAGGAATTAACAAATTGGTGGTAATATCTAGTTAAGACTTTTGATGACTCAGTAAAATTCCCTTAAAAGCTTTCCTAATTCAAAATAGTAATAAGGGGCCTGAGACCAGGTTGGCTCAGTGGATAGAGCGTCAGCCTGCGGACTGGAGGGTCCTGGGTTCGATTCCGGTTGGGGGCATGTGCCTTGCTTGTGGGCACATCTCCACAGTGGGGCGTGCAGGAGGCGGTTGATATATGTCTCTCTCTCATCGATGTTTCCAACTTTCTATCTCTCTCCCTTCCTCTCTGTAAAAAATCAATAAAATATATTAAAAAAAATAAGGGGAAGGGTTAAAGTCCCTAGGTAACTGTGAGATTAATTTCTACCCATGAGAGATCTGTTTGCAGATTGTTTTTAAAGTTTGCTCTTGACTTAGGCCTAATCTGGTTTCTGAGCCTGTTCTTTGATGATTTTAATGATTTATATTCCATGAATTTCAAAAATGATAGAACCATATATACAGAATTTATTAACAGCCAATCCTATGTGACAGGGAGTACAGAGGCTCCCAAGAAAATCTTTTAAAATCTTCTATTCAAAATCTAATGTCACATCCAGATACATGGATGCTTCTCAAACTGCCACCAGCTACTCTCTGTGTCCCAAGCCTATACAGAGACCAGATCGATATTGCTGTCCTCGGGGTGCTTACAGTGTCCTGTGAAATACACAGTAAAGACAGCTAACATTTTTTTAAGTTCTTCCTATGTGTTAGACATCTCACTAGTTGCTGGACAGGGGCTATTTTATTTAACTCTGGCAATTGTCTAAAAACAGGCACTATAATGAACCCTGTTTTAAAGATGAGAAAACAGAAGCATTAAAGGCATTATAAAGCTTTCCTCCCCTGGCTGGTTTGGCTCAGTGGATGGAGCGTCGGCCTGTGGACTGAAGGGTCCCAGGTTCAATTCCGGTCAAGGGCATGTACCTGGGTTGCGGGCACATCCCCAGTGCGGGGAGTGCAGGAGGCAACTGATCGATGTTTCTCTCTCATCAATGTTTCTGACTCTCTGTACCTCTCCCTTTCTCTCTGTAAAAAAATCAATAATATATATATATATATTTTTAAAAAGCTTTCCTAAGATAACACACCTAATATATTTTGGATTTGGCATTTGAACCAGATTAGTTGACTACAGGGTCCTCACATGTGACAGCCATATGACACTGTTGTGTGGAAGGACAACATGCAATTGTATATGAAAGACAGTTGTGCAATGCTCTTTGGGGTCACCAAGGAGACATTACCTGCCTCTGAGCAGAAGGCTAGGCCAGTGGTTGTCAAACTCATTAGTCAACAGAACCAAATATCGACAGTACAACGATTGAAAATTCTTTTGAGAGTCAAAAATTTTTTTTAATTTAAACTTCTTCCAACGCCACTTATTCAAAATAGACTCTCCCAGGCCGTGGTATTTTGTGGAAGAACCACACTCAAGGGGCCAAAGAGCCGCATGTGGCTCGCGAGCCGCAGTTTGCCGATCACTGGGCTAGGAGAACTGGAGGGGAAGAGTTCACTGGTGTGCAGGTGATGTGAAAGCCCTGATCCATGAGTGCTGGCCGTGAGGGAGACATGGCGAGGAGGGGCATGCGACAAAGCCACACTGAGCAGTGGAGTCAAGAGGAGGTATATTCAGAGCCCCAATCCTGTTCCCTAAAAATCTTCCTCCTTCCTGGGACGTCCTTCCACCTGTGTTCCCTAAGGAAGTGTTCTTGTCATTACAGTAAAGGGTAATATGGTATGGAGTTCGCTGTGATAAACATACCAGTTCAGATCTCCCTTCCATAATTTGCTAGCTTGATTATCTTGCGCATATTACTCCAAATCCTTGAATATTAATTTTTTCGTGTGTAAAATGGGATATCATACTTCCTCACAAGCATGTTATGGACATGAAAGACTAAAGGAAGAAATGGTTAAGAGTTGAACTACTGAACTCAGGGCCAGCGATGTAATGTATACTCATTCAGTGCAGCTTCTCTATTTTATTTTATTTATCTTATTTTTTATTTGTTGGTTAATCCTCACCCAAAAGATATTTTTTTCTACTGAGTTTTAAAGACAGTGGAAGGGAGAGGAAGAGACAGAGAGAAACATCGATTGGTTGCCTCCTGCATGCACCCTGAATAGGGCCTGGGAACCAGCAACCCAGGTATGTACCCTTGACTAGAATCAAACCTGGGACCCTTCAGTCTACAAGCCAATGCTCTTCCCCCCCCACCCCCATCCAAACCAGCTGGGGCAGCTTCTCCCTTTTAAACTCTGCTCCGAGGGAAAGTTTTTACCTCACTCCTTTGTATTTTGGCACACCCACATTCCAAACTAGATTTTCTTTCTCGAAAGGGCAGCTGAACATCAAGCCTGACCTTTGGGTGGCTTCTTGCCTTCAAGGGATTTCAAATGTCACAGATTTTTCTAAGGATTTTTTTTTTGGAGGAAGTTTTGTGGCTGTGAAATTCCACCTAAGAGCAGGCAGGTTTTCTGCTTATTATTTGAAGCTAGGGTCTTCTCTCTGACATAGTCTAAAGCACTGAGGGGAATAGAGCTGAGTCCCAAGAGATGTCCTTCAGGAAGCATAACCCAACAGCTCAGCCATCACCTCGGAGCTGTAACAGAAAGGTGAGGTCCAAGAATATCTCCACCTCGAATGGGAAGTTTCCATCTTTCCAGACAGTGCTACTGGGCAGAGCGTTACTCAGCAAAAGTGCTTTGAAGTCACAGCATTTCCAGACAGCCTTCATCCCATCAGCAAGCAAGCAGTCTTGGTTGTAATCAATAAATATACTGTATTTTCTGGTGAATAAGATGTTTTTTTTAACCCAGGAAAATCTTCTCAAAAGTTGGGGTCATCCTATATGCCGAATGTCATCTTATAGGGTGAGTATATCCCAAATTCTATATTTTAACTGGAAAAGTTGGGGGTCGTCTTATATGCCCAGTTGTCTTATACACCGGAAAATACGGTAATTCGAGAATCAGGAGAGGAGACCCCATCCCTTAGGCTACTCCCCATAAGGCCACTTGCAGAACATTAGCGGGCATGTGGAAAACATCTTGCTCATCATTCCTGCTACTTAAATACATTTGTTTAGTGCTCAAGTCTTCTGCTTTGTCTAAAGCCCACCCCCACATCCCAAAGGTCATCAGATGTCCTTCAATTCAAAAACAGCTGTGAATTTTTTTTCCTTTACCACTTCCTCCCCCGTCTCCTTTCTACTCATTTCACCTTCTTTATTCATCCTCCTCTTTTTTTTTTTGAGCCAGAAAGGGCCAATGTGGTTAAAGAGTCATTATTTTCTCTGTTCAGACTTCAAATCTTTGGTGGAACTAAATAAGATAATCATGATAGCCAAAACTGGTTTGGCTCAGTGGATAGAGCATCGGCCTATGGACTGAAAGGTCCCAGGTTCGATTCCGGTCAAGGGCATGTACCTTTGTTGCGGGCACATCCCCAGTAGGGGGCGTGCAGGAGGCAGCTGATCCATGTCTTTCTCTCATCGGTTTCTAACTCTCTATCCCTCTTTTTTCCTCTCTGTGAAAAATCAATTCCCAGGTGGAATCTGACCTTTTTGTGATGGAGTGTAGAGCTCCTCTGAATCTGTATGTTTGTGCCAATTGGAGACTGGTGTTCTGGGGTTCGCAGCTGTTTTGTGGGTGGCGTAGTTTTATAGATTTTCAGGCTTCCGATAACATCTACTTTCCCCTTCAATTTGGCACAGTCTCCATATCCAAGCCAGTTGCTCCTGGAGGGAACCAGGCAGAGTGGGGGCTGCCCAGTCAGGGGAGCCCTGTCCAGCAGTCCCCACTGTCTTCTGGAATATAGCTGTCCCTCAACTCACCAACAAAAACTCCCCATGCAACCCTCAACTGTTCTTTCTATCTGCTCCAGAACAAGGTTTGGCACACATCTGTCTATTCCACTGCCATTTTTTCCCCCTTTTATTGGCCTTTTCTAGAAAATTCTTGAAAAACCTTATATCCAGTCATTTGTTTTCCCCATTTCTTTCATTTGTGACCTGTTTCTTTGTCTCCACATTTTGGTTGCTTCCTTGAGTTGATAGAGTGACTTGGTGTGCTAGGTGTTCTATAGGGCCCAGTGGCTCAGCCTCTCCATTTACCTGAGGTGGACTCTCTTGGTGCACCCCTTTGTGGGCTGTGTGCACAGTCTTGTTGTAGTTAAGCCTTGATTGTTGTTGGTATCACTGGGAGGAATTGACCTCCGGGCCAATGAGGATCAGCTGTGTCTATGCTGGAAGAACTGTGGTGGAGACACTCTTAAGAGATAGGACTTGCAAAAGCCTCTGTGCTCAGCTTGGGTGGGGTGGGGTCTCAGGGCAGAGCAGACAGCATTGGTTTCCCATGATCCCTGCCCTAAGAGGCCCCTGTGTCTCAGTGTCCCGTGGTAATAGCTGCTAGCACTTCTGAGAGAAAGCCACCCTCAAGTTTTGCCCGCTGCCAGACAGTCCAGTTTCTCCCCGAGTGGGTCACCAGAATCTTGCCTGGAACCGGAGTTCAGAGCTGTTGGGAGCTTTGTCTCCCACCTGATCGAGAAAGCCAGCTGCACACTCAGTTGCCAGTCCTCTTCATGCATGTGCCTCGGTACCTCTGCCTTCTGCAGCTTCTCTGAGTCTCAGTATGCTTTTCTCTTTCCTTCTACTTGTAGAATTTCCACTCAGCCAGCCTTCCTGTGGTTCTGGATGGTGTCTGTTTTGTCTTTTAGTTGCACTTTTGAAATTGTTGTATGAGGCAGCAGTTTAGGTGTTTACCTGTGCCGCCATCTTGGCTTCCTCCTCGAAAACTGCTCTTTTATTTAAAAGCCTAGAGGCCTGGTGCACAGTTTCCTGCACATTGAAAGGAAATTAATTAGCAGATGGAATGGCCGGACACGCCCTGGAACCAACCTCCCACAGTCCCCCGCTACTGGCCACGCCTGGGGCAGCACTAGGGCTCAAAGGATGTCTGCGTAGTGAGTGGGGTCCCTCCAGCAGGTGGGGTCCCTTGGCCTGGCCTGTGGGAATCAGTCGGAAACCGGCAATCTGACATCTCCTGAGGGGTCCTGGAGTGCTAGCGGGCACTCGGCATAGTTGCGGTTGCTCAGCAGCTCCTGCATTGAGCATCAGCCTTCTGGTGGTCAGCGTGCATCATAGCTATCAGTTGGAGAGTCTGCCCCTGGTGGTCATTGCACATCATAGCTACCGGTTGACCAGTAGGCTTTTATATATATATATATATATATATATATATATATATATATATATACACACACACACACACACACACACACACACACAGACACACACACACACACACACACACACACACACAGTGGTACCTCGAGATATGAGTTTAATTCATTCTGTAACCTTGAGGCGTGGAAACTATGAGACGCTTGAGTCGCAGTAAATTGGTGGGCCATGTGCAGCTGGCCAATCCGCTCGATTACTCCTATCTCAAATGTTGCTCGTATTTCAAAGCAAATATAGCTTGCTCGAAGGCTCGTATCTCAAAAATCTCATATGTTAGGGCACTTGTATCTCGAGGTACCACTGTATATATAATTTGACTTGTAATTTAAAAAAAAAATTCAGATTGCTTTTTCTTTTCTATTAAGCCATGTTGGCAAGACTTACTACTGAACAGTGTTTCCCGTTATGTCAGAGGTTGTTGAATGGAATAAATAAAGCTCATAAAGTAATTTAGCTCCGCTGTTCACAGAGATCAATAAACTGGCTTGACATCTATAAATCTTCCGTGCTGGAACACAGGCAAAAAGGTGTTTCTTTTATTAGTTAGGAAATCAGCGGTTACAAGTCTCAGTTCTCTGTATAGGAAAACAATCGAGTGAGGTTTCTTCCAGACGTCAGTAATAGAGAAAAACGATGGCGTATCACATTACATATTAATAGGAATCCAATAAGTCAGTTACTAACAGGAAAACGTGTGTTTTCTTGTGGAACCAAATCCTTCCAACGTACTCCACTAATGTTCTTGCGACCTAGACGTGATCTCTCCTTAAATTAAATATTTTTTCTCAGAGTTAATTAAAATATTATCCGAAATACAAGTAGGTTTTGATTTCTGTTTAAGTATGCGTAGTTAATAAAGATTTCCACTTTGTGATAATGCTAAGAAAAATCAAGATACAGTACTAATTACAGTTATCAATGAGATGATTAGAGAAGCTTACATGAATTGACGCCTCAAGAGAGAAAAACTTCCTCAATTAGCAGGGAGCAGTGCCTCTCCTTCCGACATGGTCTTCATTGAAAAATCTGTTGTTGAGTGTAGTCGTCTTCATTAATTATCCTAAAGAAATCTTCCGGATAAATTCTTGCAGCTTCTGCATCAGCACATGCTGTGTCGTTGCACCTTTATGCTATGGAGACAGCTTCTTTCCTTTGGCCTCAATGACCAGCATCTGCTCGCTCCAGCCTTCTCTTCTGCAACTTCCTCCCCGCTCTCAGCCTTGAAGGAATTGAAGCGGGGCCTTGCTCAGGGTTAAACTTTGTCTTAAAGGATCTGTTGAGGGAGGTTTGATCTTGTAGCCAGACCACTAAACGTTCTTCTTATCAGCAATAAGGCTGGTTTGCTTTCTTATCAGGCCTACACTCGTTGGAGTAGCACCTTTAATAACTTTTTCCTTTGTCTTCACAATGTGGTGAACTGTTTTTCATAAGAGGCCTACCTTCCGGCCTGTCTCAGTTTTTGTGTGACGTGTATCTTCACCAAGTTTAATCATGTCTGGCCTTTGGTTTAAACCGAGAGATGTGTGACTCTTCCTTTGACTTGAACACACCCAGAGGCTACTATAGGATTAGTAACTGGGCTAATTTCAATATCATTGTGTGTGAGGGAGTATGGAGTCCTTGAGGGAGGGAGAGAAATGGCAGAATAGATAGTTGACAAGCAGTCAGAGCACACACAACCTAGCCTGCTGGGTGTGACACAGCTGGTTGATCATCATCTCATGCACTGAGAGGTCGCCACTGCAATTCCTGGCCAGGGTACCATCCTCAGTAGGGGGGTTTTAGGAGGCAGCTGATCAATGTTTCTATTTCCCCCTTTCTTTCTCTCTCTAAAAAAAATCAAAATGAACATATTAAAAAACACAAAACACAGAACCTTTTTTGATTGTTCGCCATCTTGGATGGGCACAGTTTATGGCCCACTGAAACAGTTACAATAGTGTCATCGAAGATCACTGATCACAGATCATCACAAATATAATAATAATGAAAAAGCTTGAAGTATTGCAAGAATTGCCGAAATGCGACACGGAGACACACCATGAGCAAATGCTATTGGAAAATGGGGCTGAGAGACTTTGCTCCGTGCAGGAATACAGGGTTGCCACAAACCTTCAATTTGTAAATAAAAATTTAAAAAAAAAAGAGAAGAAAAAGAAAGAAAAGAAATAAAGAAAAGGAAAAAAGGCAGTATCTGTGAAGCACAATAATGCAAAGCACAATAAAACGAGATGTGCATGTACACATATTTTCAAGGATGTCTATTGCAGCACTTTTTCATACCAGTCCCCAGTGGGAAGCAAAGTAAATGACCACTGATGGCAGAATGGCTAAATTATTGGGGAGCCACCACACTATGGATATAATGTGGCCGTTCAAATAGTGAATTAGAGCTAGAGCAGAGGAATTTTATAATTCTCACACAGCGGCTGTTGAGGAAGAAAAAAGGCATAGAGAAAAGTGTGGCTAATTGCATTCCCTTTTATTTTATTTTATTACTTTTAAAAAATATATTTTATTGATTTTTTTTACAGAGAGTAAGAGAGAGAGATAGTTAGAAACATGGATGAGAAAGAAACATCGATCAGCTGCCTCCTGCACGCCCCCGACTGGGGATGTGCCCGCAACCAAGGTACATGCCCTTGACCAGAATCAAACCTGGGACCTTTCAGTCCACAGACCGATGCTCTATCCACTGAGCCAGACTGGTTTTGACTAATTTCATTCCCTTTCATACAACATTTAATTTTAAAAGTTGTGTGTGTGTCTATATTTTGTGTACTTCTCTATCAGGTTATGCTAGTATTGAGAAAAACAGAAGAATATAATGTAAGCATGTAATAATTTGATGGATATAGAGTTCAAGCTCAAGGTTTGACCCATTGGACCCAAGTGAAAGCTAACTTTGACCCTGTCGTGGCCCTCAGATACCATAGGCACATTATGGAGTTATCATTCCTTCAATTTGTTCATTTATTGCACTGTGTTGGCCAGGACAGGGTGTTGCAGGGAATATAATCTGTCATCTCTTGGAGCTCTGCTTCACTAACAAAGTTTGAAGACCCAGCAGCCCTACAGGTGGGTTCACGTTCAGGTTCAGGGGTTCCACAGAGTGAGACCCAAGTCTCTCCTACCACCTTGCCACCAAGGCCAGAGCCGGCATTGATAGCAGTGTATCTCTCCCAGCAGACCCCGGTCAAGGGTATTTTGGAGGGCAGCCAGTGGTAGAGCCAAGGCTTTGGGGTCAGACAGACCTGGGTTTGATTCCTGATTTTCCACTTTTTTTTCCAATAGTTCACTTCACCTCTCTGAGCGTGTAACTGTATTCATAAAATGGGTAAAATCATCACCCTCGCATCGATCCTCTGAGGATTATCACTGCCAACTGAAAGCATAACATACTTATCGCAGTGTCACCATGAAAGTACCACACGAAATGGTAACTGAGAAGGATGATTCTGTCCTGTGGCAGGTCTCCAAGGTGGCAAATTCCTAACAGACGTAGGGGTGAGGGGGTGTAATGAGGCGGGGTCCATACTTGCCTGCTGAAGAGGGAACACTCTGGATCCACGTTTACAGATTCAGTTTATGGCCTGAGGTGGGAGTATCCCTCACCAATCCTCAGCTTCTCTTGGAACCACAGGAAGGGAATTGGTGCAATATATGTCATGCCCGGTCTGTAAGCCTTTGGGACTTCAATTGGACCTAGATAGATGGCGTCTTATATACCCGGTGGCCTCATCAGTGCGTGAGGCTCTTTGACCAAGGTTGACAACTAGCAATAACCTTGGCCATGTGGCTTAAATTGGGGGGAAAAATGATTCTTTATCTCTTTTGTGAAAAATGGCTCTGGAAATGAGTCTACTTGTTACATTTCTGGGATAGAGATCCTCAAACCTGAGCTGCGGTGATGTGGATAAATAATTTAGTGGCATATCAGCTTCTTTCATATCCAAGAATCTGCAGTGATTTTCAAGGGCGTTCCAAGGTCGATCTACATGGAAGTGACTACGGAAATAACATGTCATCGTGGGTCAACGCAAAACATCTCCATTCTTCCTGCTGCACCTCTCAGAGGGAAAGCGTTCTGGATTAAGCATACACAGACGAATTGGAGAGCGCATGCCTCAGCAAATTGCTTTTTGTCCTTCACTCCAAAATAAATTGAATTTTTAGCCAACGAAAGACATTGTCTAGGTGGAAAGATTGTACAGTGGTACCTCGAGATACAAGTGCCCTAACAGACGAGATTTTGAGATACGAGCCATCGAGCGAGCGATTTTTGCTTTGAAATACGAGCAACATTTGAGATAGGAGTCATCGCGCGGATCGGCCGGCTGCACACGATCCACCAGTTTACCGCGACGCGAGCGTCTCATAGTTTCCCACGCCTCAAGGTTACGGAACGAATTAAACTCGTATCTCGAGGTGCCACTGTATTTATGAAATCGTGGGAAAGACAGTAACCCGTTCTTGTGCTGCTTAGAGGCTGGTTAAAAACAGTGAAAATCTGATCATATGTTGGTCTCACAGGTTGTCATATCGTGCGTGTTGCTTTGTGAGTCGTGTCCTTTTCTTTGTCGTTCTGGTGAATTGGCAGAAGCTCCTGCCCCGCCAAGCCAGGCTTATTAAAATAATAATTACCGGGCACCTCGTCTACGCCGCAGGCGGAAGGCAGAAGCGGATGAGACCTTTTTCCTTCCCGATGGAGGTTCGTGAGAAGGCCAAGGTGCCTAATGAACAGCTCAAAGATGGACGAGACTGAATGTAGAGGAAGAAAGAGAGGTGATGGCATTTAAATGCCTCTGAAAGGGTCACTAAGACAGAGGCGAGGGGAATGTTATTTCAGAAAGGAATCGCAGGCATGAGAGCAGAGAAGGTTATTAGATCTTAATGAGGCGAGGGAATAAATAGTCAGAGTTCAACTTGATTAGAATTAGAGAGAGATGTAGCTCATAGACAGACTCATAACGGACAATCCTGAATGGCAAGCTTAGTATGTGTAGTTTTTTTTTAATGTGTGTGTGTGTAGCCGAAACCGGTTTGGCTCAGTGGATAGAGCGTCGGCCTGCGGACTGAAAGGTCCCCGGTTCGATTCTGGTCAAGGGCATGTATCCTGGTTGCGGGCATATCCCCTGTAGAGGGTGTGCAGGAGGCGGCTGATCGGTGTCTCTCTCTCATCGATGTTTCTAACTCTCTATCCTTCTCCCTTCCTCTCTGTAAAAAATCAATAAAATATATATAAATAATTGATTTCAGAGAGGAAAGGAGAAGGATAGAAATATCAGTGATGAGAGGGAATCATTGATCTTCTGTGTTCTAAATGCCCACCTTACTGGGTATAGAGTCCAAAACCTGGGCATGTGCCCTGACCAGAATCAAACCATGATTTCCTGGTTCTCAGGTTCAAGGTCAATCACTGAACCACACCCACTGGGCAGCAATGGTTGTTTTTATCTCCTGTGTCACAAGGAGATAGGTTATTAATATACTAGAGGCCAGGTGCATGAAATTGGTGCAATGGAGGGGGAGGGGTCCCTCAGCCCAGCCTGCACTCTCTTGTAATCCGGGACCACTGGCTCCTAACTGCTCGCCTGCCTGCCCCCTGATCACCCCTAAGCACAGTGCCTGTCTGCCTGATCATCCCATCTACTTGCCTAATTGCTTGATTACCCCTAACTGCTTCCCTGCCTGCCTCCTGATCACCCCTCAGCACTCTGCCTGTCTGCCTGACTGCCTGATCACCCATAACTGTTTGCCTGCCTGCCTGATTGCCCCTAACTGCCTCTGCCTTGGCCCCCGCACCTGGGACCCAGGCTTCCCTCTTCTGGCCAGCTGCAGGCAACCGGGACCTGGTCTTCCCTCCCTCTGACCGGTTACAGGCACCCTGGACACCGGGTGGCGCCACCTGAGCCCCAGCTTTGTCAGGAAGGGTGTCTGGAATGATGTCCTGAAGACGTCCAGTCTATCCGGCCTAATTAGCATATCACCCTTTTATTAGTATAGGTATTACCTAGCTACAATGTCTAGTCCTAGCAATACATATTTTATAAACAAATTTTTCATTTAAACACAGTTCATTATTAAGTAGCTATTATTATCCCCACCTCAAAGATGAAGAACCAAAGCTTGGGAATATTTAAGTAACTTAATAACTTTTCAACCATGGGCAAGAGCAGTGGTTCTCAACCTTCCTAAGGCCGCGACCCTTTAAGACAGCTCCTCATGGGGTGGTGACCCCCAACCATAAAATTATTTCCATGGCTACTTCATCACTGTAATCTTGCTACTGTCATGAACTGTCATGTAAATATCTGATAGGCAAGATGTATTTTCCTTGTTACAAATTGAACATCAGTAAAGCATAGGGATGAATCACAAAAACAATATGTAATTATATGTTGTGAAATATTTATTTCTCATGACAAATAAATGAAATTTTGTCTTGAATCATGGTGTCGCATGGGTAACAGTCTTCCTAGGACAACAGTAAACTACATGGCTACACTTTGCTACACGAGGAGCGGTGTGTTGGTTCCTAAGACCATGGGAAATAGGTGTTTTCCGATGGTCTTAGGCGATCCCTGTGAAAGAGTCGTTCGACCCCCAAAGGGGTCGCGACCCACAGATTGAGAACCGCTGGGCAAGAGGATGTGCTGACTCTAAAATCCACACTTTTCCATGCCATTTGTTCTTAACAATTCTGTTTGAAACCTTCCAAGAAAAAAAAATGCTTATCCCATCATATATTTATTTGAATACATTGTTTAGTTAATATCCCTGCGTTCCTTCTGAATGTAGGGCTTCAGATCACTATTCTAAGGATTCTGCGAACTTATCTGCAGAAAGATGGAAAGTGACTTTCGTGGTAATTAAAAATGATATACTAAGTGGCTCTGCGGTTATCATTATGTAGTAATTGTGTAATTTTATAAAGTAATTAAACGGTATAATCCCGAAATGCTGGCCTCATTGTGGAATCCTTTATCACTTGTGATTTTGTTGTAACCAGAGTGAAAAAATAGATGCTGACAGTGTTAATAGCCTTATTTTTAGAACCCCTCATAGGCGAACACTGATGGCCTCATCAATCTGCGTGAGTGTCCTTGGCATTTATGGTCTCGCTGGTGGGTATTTATAACTCTCTTAACAAGCAATTCCAGCCACATCTGCTTTCACGTCATAAGTGCAGGGAGTTACTCATGTTGAAACTATGTAAGGAATAGAGCACAATTTCAAATATATAAATTAAGTATTTTTTCCCACATTGCTTGCCATTTTAGTCTTGATATTCAATAGAACAACTATGATAATGATATGAATGGGAACAAGAAATATCTGCCCTTTAAAGACATTTTATAGGGGGGACGTAAGGATTTAACCTTTAAAGCCAAAGATATTTCTTTAAAGAAATCTCTTCAAATGGTTAACTCTTTTCTCATGATCCTGGTCTATTGAGTCTTCCTTTACTATCTCTTTCAGTGGCCACCAGCACTAGGAAGCTATGAATACATACTTTCTCAATTCAAATAATGGTCCGGGATTTTAGCGGTCATCTGTGGATCTACCTACGGAACCTTGTCTGTGACCTTTGACCAGGCAAAGTAAGAGGAATAATGTGGCTCAAATCCTGAAGCTAAACTTGCTAGACTCACCCACAGCCTTGTGGCTCTGATATTGCAAATCAACACAGTGCTTTGTCTGAAATTGTTTATTTTTTATTTTGTCCTTTAAAAGCTGCCTCTAAACACATCTCTTTTTTATGTGAAAGCTTTTTTATTTTTAAATTGCTGCTGTTAGAAAAATCTATAAATCTCCTCAGTGGAGTTGACTATCAAAGTTTTTTTTGGAAAATTGAAGCAATCAAATTAAAATAAAAAACAAAAACGTTCTTTCTAGAGCCTACCTCTCTGAATAAGTCTTGATTATAACACCAAATCCCTAGGCTGTTTGCATTCCTTGCTGTATAAAACATGGCATTTCATATTTGGTCTGCTAGATAGCATGAGTAACTAGTTAATTTAATGAAATAAATATATATATATATATATATATTTTGCCTAATGAAAACAACTCTATGGTTTTGAATATGTCACAAAGACAATTGTCTTCCTAAGGCTCTACCTTGACTATAGGCCTCAGAGTTTCTATATCCACTGTGGTGGTCATTAGTTACATTCTCCACATGTTTATAGTTCTCTCTCATTCCAGATAGGATTGCTCTTTTAGATCAGTGGTTCTCAACCTGTGGGTCGCGACCCCTTTGGGGGTCAAACGACCCTTTCACAGGGGTCGCCTAAGACCATCGGAAAATGCAGATATTTACATCACGATGCATCACAGTAGCAACATTTCATGGTTGGGGGTCACCACCACATGAGGAACTGTATGCAAGGGTCGCGGCCTTAGGAAGGTGGAGAACCGCTGTGCTAGATGTATATTTTTTCTGACCTCCCTCCTTTCCTCCCTTCCTCCCATCTTTCCTTCCTGATGTCTTTTCTTCCTCTATCTATCTATCTATCTATCTATCATCATCTATTTGTCCTTGTTGTCTCACCTATCTGCTACTTTATTTACAGGATCAAAAAGATATACTATCAGGACTTATAAAAAGCAGCCCCCTGCCACATTTCAGCCTGTCCCCAAATGTATTTCCCAGAAATAAAAAAAAAAACAAACTTTAAAGTAGTTCTATTCTGAGATTGGAGTTTCTGCAGCATTTTAGAATTATGCGTATGTACTCATCGATACATTAACTTTATTTAACTTTAGGCATAAAGTAATGACTTCCCAATGAGGCTTTTATTCATTGTAGTAATCAGAGATCCTCATCCTTATGCATTTATATCAATAGTTTTAGTTTTTCTCTTGGTTAATTTTGTGTTTCAATATTTAAAATATCTGGTTACTTGTTTTATCACCTGTTGCTAGTATCTCTTGACTGCTCTCCCGGTGAAATGCAGACGTGGTCTCTTCTCCCCATTTCTCTTCGCCTTTACTTTTAAATTTTCAGTCTTTACGTTTTTATTTATAACCTTAATTAAGTCCCCTTTCTGTGTTTTGTCCAGAAGACCATTCTAGAAGTTTAAGATCGATAAAATGCATTTATCTTATTGACTAAGTAAAAGCGTTCACTGCACAGCCTGGGTACTATGACTTAATTTGTTTCTCCTCTAACAGTTTATTTCTCCCCTGTTGCTTGCAATCGCCTTTAAAAAACAAAAGTCTACCACTGTTCACCTTTATGAGAAAAGTGCATTTTTTCCCAGCATCCCAGTGAAACTGCCTCATCCAGGAACTAGAAACTCCCCTGTGGGCAGGAGATCTTGCTTCTGATGTTTTTCTACTGTAGACGAGACTGACTCCAAATTATACATATACGTACTAGAGGCCCGGTGCATGAATTCGTGCACGGGTGGGGTCCCTCTGGGTGGCCTGCAGGGATCAGGCCGAAACCTGCACCCCAACACTGCCTGCAGCTCCTACCTCCTGCTCCCGCTCATCCCAGCCCTCCTATGCCTGCCGTGGGCTGGCACCCAATCAGTCTTGATCACCAGCCATGAGCCATACATCTGGTGCCCTCCCCAGGGGAGTGGCCTGCAGGATCCAGCTGAAACCGGCTCTCTGACATGCCCCGAGGGGTCCTGGGTTGTGAGAGGGTGCAGGCCAGACTGAGGGACACCACTGGTGCACGATGGGGCTGGGGAGGACCACGGGAGGGTTCCAGGGTGTGTCCAGCCCATCTCACTCAGTCCCGGTCAATGGGCTGGAGCCCAGCAGCAAGCTAACCTACCGGTGGAATGTCTGCCCCTTGGTGGTCAGTGAGTGGTTGAGCAGCCTTAGCATATCATTAGCATACTATGCTTTGATTGGCTGCTTGGTTCTGCCGATTGGTCTATTTAAATATTACTCTTTTATTATATAGGATACCGGAGGCCTGGTGCACAAAATTTGTGCACTAGAGGGGGGTCCCCTCAGCCCAGCCTGCACCCTCTTGTGGTTTGGGAGGACTCGGAGGATATCTGACTGATGGCTTAGAGCAGCGGTTCTCAGCCTGTGGGTTGCGACCCCTTTGGGGGTCGAACAACACTTTCACAGGGGTCGCCTAAGACCATTGGAAAACACAGATACGATTCATAACAGTTGCAAAATGACAGTGATGAAGTAGCAACAAAAATAATTTTGTGGTTGGGGGTCACCACCACATGAGGAACTGGATTAAAGGGTCGCGGCTTTAGGAAGGTTGAGAACCACTGGCTTAGAGGGAAAGGGCCTAAGCCAGCAGTCGGACATCCGTAGCACTGCTGCACAGGTGGAGAGGCTCCCGCCACCACTGCTGCACTCGCCAGCCTTGAGCCCGGCTTCTGGCTGAGCGGCAACCCCTCCTGTGGGAGCGCACTGACCACCAGGGAGCACCGACTGCATGGGGCATCTGCCCCCTGGTGGTCAGAGTGGGTCATAGTGACCAGTCATTCCACCATTTGGTCAATTTGTATATTAGCCTTTTATTATATAGGATAATTTGACATGATCACTGATAGCTTAAGCCTGTCTTCTCTCTTTTACTGCTTTCCTAGGTTGGATTTTAAATTTCACCCCTGGGTCTTCATTCTTTCTCTTTCTTTTTGGTTTATCCTGTCATTTCACTGGAACATACGTTTACGCATTTGAGAGAGGAACATTCACTGAGCCCTTTCATGTCTAAAGATGTCTTTTTCTGTCCTCACTGTTGATTCCAACATTGTCTCTGACGAAATTCTAGATTGAAAGCCATTTTTCTTTAAGGATGTAAAACGTAATTGTTGGTGATCAATCAGATGTCAGACTGATGATTGCTTTTCTTATGCAAGCTATTTGTTTTTCTTTCCATGTTTTCCACCCTGAGTTTCAGAATCTTTTCTTCATTCTTGGTGTTCTGAAATTTTAAAATCGTATCTGAGTATGAATTTTGTTTTAAAAATCGTCGTAAGTACTAGGTGGGCCTCTTTCATTTGGGAAGTCAGTAGTTTATGCCTAATTGTTCTGTTCATTTTTACAAATGCTATCAGTATTTGTGAACTTTCATTCATTTTCTCTGTTTTTTACTTCTCAAATACTGGTACACGTGATTTAAATTTCTTTGTCTTTGACATTTTTTTTAATAGGTTGGTCTCTTTGGTCTTCATTTGAAATTTCTTGGCTTTATCCATACATATTTCTATGGGATATTTTTTACTTGGAAAACACTTTATTTTTAAAAATATGTTTTTATTGATTTTTTTGAGAGAGAGGAAGAGGATAGAGAGATAGAAACATCAAAGAGAAAGGACTATCATGGATCAGCTGCCTTCTGCTCACCCCCTGCTAGGGATTGAGCCCACAACCTGACTTGGAATTGAAATGGCGACCTCCTTGTTCCTGGGTCAGTGCTCAACCACTGAGCCACACTTTATTTTTTAAATTAAAAAAGCTTTCTTCTGTTTAAATTGATATTTTTATGACAGAAATTTGTCATTACTTTCTTACTGTACAGAGACAGTGGCTTTGGAAATGTATGGGCAGCGCTGCTCTGTTGTGCCACCCAACAGGGACTCACTCATTGCTCTGTTCCCTGCACGCAGAGTGCCGCTCTCTCAGTCCCTCCCTGGGCCTTATTCAGTCCCAATGACTGCTCAGTGGCGGTGGGAGCAGAGGAGGGTTGGGATGGGTAAACGCCTGGCTCTTGCTGTCATTCTAGAAATATCTGAAGGCCATCCTAGCGCTGGAGCAGCCTCTAGGGCTGCCTGAGTTGCCTGCTACGACTGAATCACATGTCAGCTTCCCCTCTCATCCCTGCTTCTCTGTGTGTGGATCTCTGGGCTGTGGCTTGTGCTGCTCCATGTCAGCCAGCGTGCTTACTTAGCTTCCTGTGCTCCGGAACTGGATTAAAATACCCCCTTGTGGACGCTTCCCCCGTTCTCTTTAGTTGTAGTGCTGAGTCTCACCTCTTTATGCCTTTGCCTTCTGTTAGTGTGACCCTAAGAGCCAGCGTGCTCTGTGCTCTCTCTTGAGGCCAGAGTCCTCTGCCCACTTTCACTTTTAGTAGGATAGTCATGCTCCTGGTTGTCCTCCAGAGAGGTGAATCCCAATTTTCTAGGATGATATAAAGACCCAAGACTGCCGAAACCAGTTTGGCTCAGTGGATGGAGCGTCTGCATAGGGACTGAAAGGTTCCAGGTTCGATTCCGGTCAAGGATATGTAGCTTGGTTGTGGGTACATTCCCAGTAGGGGCATGCAGGAGGCAGCTGATCGATCTCTCTCTCTCATCGATGTTTCTAACTCTCTATCCCTCTCCCTTCCTCTCTGTAAAAAAATCAATTAAAATACATAAAAAAGACCCAAGAGTTTCCCAAATTCTATGGTGGTTATTTAATACCTATCTGGCGACTGAAGAACAGGTGAATAATAAGTACTCAACCGTGTTGCCCAATATTATTCTGGGCACAGGGATGTAGCAGTAAACTCCAAGGGAAGATACACATCGTAAGGTACTGAGAGTCCAGTGGTGGCAGACAGATAAGAAATACTGGCGTGGTTGACCTCTGGATTCCTTGGCAGAACGCTGCTTTCTGAACCAGCCATGGCAGCGATGCTTTCGCTAAGAGCAGTGACCAGGAACAGGTCTTTCTAAGTCATCCTTGCCCTTTCCGTGGGAATTAAGGCAACAGAAGCTGCCAAATTCAGAACCACTTCGAGCTAAATGTTTCCAGTCTCTGGCCTCTGCTACAGATAAAGATAATTGTTAGGTTAAAAAAAAAAAGAAGAAAAACAAACAAGCAAAACACTTTAGAAACAGGGATTGAGTTGTCGGGGTGGTATCGGTTGACACAGGTAATGATTCTGTTTTCAAGTCTCAATCCGTTTTAGCAGCTGAAGGAGTTAGTACTTTTTTAGGATTTCATACTATCAGTAATTCAGTCATTGAAAGAATTATTTATTTTTTAAAAAGTATTTAAGATATATACTTGAGAAATCTTAGTCCTCTCATAAGCTTGACTAAGTTCTAACGTTCTGTCTTGTTTTAAGTTGGGACGCTTGATTTTTCCAGATTTATTGAGTTGTCGAGAGCAAAAGACGAAACACACCTTTTAGCTTTCCGTCAGACCTAGTTTTCCATGCCAGATTGTAATAAACATCACTGAGACTGAAGATACTTCTTGTCCGTACCTGGAGAATGACTTAATCTGATTGTATTTTCTTCTGAAAAGCTCTCCTTAGGAAAGGTGAAGAGTGTGTTATGCAGAAACAACAACCAAGTCAATAAAACAAGCACTGACCCGTTACTGGTTACGATCTGTCTTCCCTCGATGAATTGAGGCAGAGTCTTGGTTGGCCAAGTAAGGCACTGAGCAGAAGATAGCGCTAAGGGATTGTTGGGTACTGACAGCTAGAAAACCAGGAGATTTCTCAATAGCTCAGGGTAATAATAAAAGCTAGCCTTATCTTTGCCATGAGCAAAACCAGGAGTTTATAAAAATTGGTTTTGTGTTCTTAAGAAAGAGCTGCAGCACCGGTTTTTGTTTGTTTTATTTATTTATTTTTAATATATTTTATTGATTTTTTTACAGAGAGGAAGGAAGAGGGATAGAGAGGCAGAAACATCCATCAGCTGCCTCCTGCACACCCCCTACTGGGGATGTGCCCCAAACCAAGGTACGTGCCCTTGACTGGAATAGAACCTGGGACCTTTCAGTCTGCAGACTGATGCTTTATTCACTGAGCCAAACCTGTTTCAGCTGTTTGTTTTATTTTTAAAGCTATTTGACCTTATGGAGAACGTAAAGAGATATTAGAAATGGCACCCTCTAGTAATCTGCAATCTGGTTGGGAGTGAGAGTTTACAGGACAGATGCTGGTTCTACTTTCACATTTTCTCTGTGACTTGCTGTCAAATTTTATCTTAATGAGCATCTCTCTTCCTGAGTTATATTTGCCAGAGCTATATGTTTATTTTTATTTTTCAAATCATACATTCTTGAGTTTTTTAAAATAAATGAAAATAAAGTACCTTATTTTAATTTTTTCATTTCTGTTTCCCTAAGGACTTTACTTATGTACTGATTCTTAAATTTAACACATAGCCTCTATTTCCTACCTTCTCCCCCTCTCTCCCTCCTTTCTTTTTCTTCCACTGTTTCTAATGTGTTTCCCTGTGAGTACAGCTTAAGTTCTAGCCTATGCATTTAGATAAATAATATTATTCTCTGTATTTTTCTACGTTATTGATTATTGTATATTGTATTCCCTCTTTGGCCTAATAATAACTTAGAGGGTTATTTTAATACTAGTGGCTCAGTGTGTGAAAATTTGTGCACTTGGTGGTGGGGAGGTGTCTCTCAGCCTGGCCTGAGCCCTCTCACAGTCTGTGACCACTCGGGGGATGTTTACCTGCCAGCTTAGGCCTGCTCCCTGGGGGATTGGGCCTCAGCTGGCTGTCGGACATCTCTCTGGCAGCCTGAGAGCCACTGGGGGATGTCTGACTGTGGCTTAGGCCCACTCCCTAGCTCCTGCCACCACTGCTAAGCTCGCAGTTGTCAGCTTGGCTTGTGGCTGAGCGGAACTACCCCAATGGCAGTGGTCAGCAAACTCATCAGTCCCCAGAGCCAATTATCCACAGGACAACGTTGGAAATTTCTTTGGAGAGCCAAATTTTTTAAACGTAAACTTCTTCTCACGCCACTTCTTCAACATCGACTCGCCCAGGCCGTGGTATTTTGTGGAAGAGCCACACTCCAGGGGCCAAAGAGTCGCAGGTGGCTCACAGCTGCCGTTTGCGGACCACAGGCCCTATGGGAGCCCTCTGACCACCAGGGGGCAGCTCCAGCATTGAGCATCTGCCCCTGGTAGTCAGTGCACGGCATAGTGACCAGTCATTCCTGGTCATTCCATTAGGGTCAATTTGCATATTACCCTTTTATTATATAGGATTTCTCAGCACGGGATTTTTTTTTTTTGAATCCTCCCCTGAGGATATTTTTTCACTGATTTTTTTTTTTTTAGAGAGAGTGGAAGAGAGAGGGGAAAAAAGAAATATCGATGTGAGAAAAACATACCCATTGGTTGACTCCTGTATGATCCACGACAAGGGCCTGTACCAGAGAGGAGCCTGCAATCAAGGTACATGCTCTTGACTAGAATCGAACCCAGGACCCTTCGGTCTGCAGGCCAACACTATCCACTGAGCCAAAGTGGCTAGGGCTCAATAAATAGTGTATTTAGGAGTTTATTGAGGTTTCTTTGCTTTCCAGTTAGTATTCAATCAATTTTTATAAATATTCCATGGACACTTGAAAAGGATATTTGGTTTTTTTTTGTAAAGTACAGCATTCAATAAGTACCTATTGATTAAAACTCATTTTGTACTTCAAGTTATTGATGACTGCGTCATACATTATAAGTAGAATTCAACCTCAATATGTGTATTTTAATTTTTCTTGTACTATAGAGAGCTATTTTATATATATATTTCAAAGCGATGCTATTTCTCACATAGCTTCTGATTCATTGTTGTAAATTGAGCCAGTAATTAGTATTAATTTTCTCTCTCTGCTCTATTGCTTTGATTCCTAAATTCTATTAAAACTTGTTTACCGCTGTTTTTTTTTTAATATTTGCTTTACACATCGAAATTGTATTTTATCTTTCATATATTTCAAGCATCTCTTAGAAGCAATGTGTTTTTGAATTAAATGTGGCATATTGGATTTTTTAAATAGAGTGAAACTACTTAAATTATTGTAATTACTGACATGTTTGGTCTTATTTCAGTCATCTTGCCCCTTGGTTTCTGAATTTCAGGTTTTCTTTCTAGCTCTTCTTTTTTCTTGATAATTGTATTATTACATTTGTTTTTAGTTATTTTAACAATTTAAATGGTAGGATAATATTCAAACTTACAAATTGTGGTGTTAAAGTTCTAAAAAACAAAGAAATAAGAAGCATAAAAATAAATGTAGAAAATAAATAACTAGGAAAATTAATGCCACTTTTATATTCTATTCTAATTTTTGTTCTTTGATTCCAGGATTTTATAATTTTGAATTCAAAATTATTATTCATATATATACATATCCAATCAGGGAGCACCAAGTTATATTAAAGAAAAGCTACTAGCAGAACTAAAGGGAGAAACTGACAAAAATACACTTGTCGTAGACAACCTACAAACACCATTGACAGCTACAGAAAATCAATAAGAGGTATCAGCCTCAATTGAAACATTAGATCAGATGGACGTAATTAACATTTATAAGACCTCTCACCCAGAACATCTCCAGTGCACCTGGGACATTCACAAGGATAGACCATGTGTCGGGACACAAAAGTAGCCTCAATTTCTTTCTTCGATGTCTTATAATTTTCAGAATACACAAGTTTTTTTTTTTACCTCCTTGATTACACTTATTCTTAGGTACTTTTTTGTTGTTGTAATAGTCAACGATCACCAATTTCTGAATATTAATTTTGTATCCTGCTACTTTGCTGAATTTATTAGATGTAGTAGTTTTTCTCTAGCATCTTTAGGGTTTTTTAATGTAGAATATCATGTCATCTGCAAATAATGACAAGTTTACTGCCTCCTTTCCAATTTGGATGCCTTTTATTTCCGCTTTTTGTCTGATTGCTGTGGCTAGGACTTGAATAAGCATGGTGAAAGCAAACATCCCTGTCTTATTCCTGATCTGGAGGGAAACACTTTTAGTGTTTGCCCAGTGAGTATGAAGATGGCTGTAGGTTTGTCATATATGGCCTTTATCATGTTGAAGTATGATCCCTCTGTTTGCATTTTGCTGAGAGTTTTATAATCAACGCATGCTGGGTTTTATTAAATGCTTTTTTTTTGCATCCGTTGATAGAATCATGTGATTTTTTTTATTTTTTCATTTTGTTTATGTAATGTATCATGTTTACGGATTTATGAATAATATACCAACCTTGCATGCCTGGAATAAATCCCACTTGATCGTGGTGTATTATCTTTATAATGTATTGATGGCTCCAGTTTGCTAATAATTTTTTGAGGATTTCGGCCTCTATGTGCAACAGGGATATTGGGCTATCTTTTTCTTTCTTTGTAGTGTCTTTAGCTGGTTTCGGAATTAAGATAATGCTGGCCTTGTAAAAAGATCACCCTTATATGTGGAACCTAAGAAACAGTATAAACTGATGCACAAAAGAGAAATAGAGACTGGATACATGGAACAGACTGACAGCTGTCAACTGAGGCTGATACTTTTTATTGATTTTCAGTAGCTGTCAATGGTGTTTGTAGGTTGTCTACCACAAGTGTATTTTTGTCAGTTTCTCCCTTTAGTTCTGCTAGTAGTTTTTCTTTAATACCACTGGATGAAGGCAGAGAAGAGATTAGCTAAAAAATTCCATAAACATAACACATAGACACAGACCACGGTATGTGACAGTCAAAGGGAAAGGGGGATGGAGCCAGGTGGACGTGGGCAAAGGTGGGGAGATGGAGAGGGAAAAACCTTTGCTTGGGGTGATGGGCACACAGTGCAGTGCGCAGGTGATGTTTTATTGAGTTGTACACACCTGAAACCTGGATGGTTCTGTGAACCAATACCGCCCCAATCAATTCAATTAAAAACACACACAGCCGGTACAACATGGACTATTCATGTACATAAGGTGAGGACACAAGTCACCTTCCCAAGGCACCATTAACATTGTGTGAGGTGCTGGGAACTAGGGGGTCCCTTGAGTTTGCAGTGATATGTTTCTTATTACTCTGACTGGCAGGATCGTTGCTATGGTTTTAGCTTTCTCCAGGAAGCTGGTACCCTGCCGAAACCGGTTTGGCTCAGTGGATAGAGCATCGGTTTGTGGACTGAGTGGTCCCGGGTTCGATTCTGGTCAAGGGCATGTGCCTTGGTTTCGGGCACATCCCCAGAAGGTGGTGTACAAGAGGTAGCTGATTGATGTCTCTCTCTCATTGATGTTTCTAACTCTATCCCTCTCCCTTCCTCTCTGTAGAAAATCAATAAAATATATATATTTTTAAAAAAGAAGCTGGTACCCAAGCAGGAAGTGCATGCCCTTCTGTGAGTGCGGTTCATCCAGGGCTCCAAGAGCCCTGGCTCTTAGAGAAGAGCGTATCCTATATAATAACACCCTAATATGCAAATCGACCGGATGGTGGAATGAGTGGTTGCTAAGACCCTCATTGACCACCAGGGGGCAGATGCTCAAGGCAGGAGCTGCCCCCTGGTGGTCAGTGTGCTGGCTGGTGAGTGCAGCGGCTGTGGCAGGAGCCTCTCCCACCTCTGCTGCAGGCAGGTGGTAAAGAGCGAGGGGTCCCTGACTGCCAGAGGGATGTCTGACTTCTGGCTTAGGTCTGATCCCCGGGAGGCATCAGGCCTAAGCTGGCAGGTGGACATCCCCCAAGGAGCCCTGGACTAACAAGAGAACACAGGCCGGGCTGAGGGACACCCCTTCTCCCCAGTGCACGATGTCGTGTACCGGTCTTCTACTAGTGATGCCTGTTCCATCTCCAATCTCAGGGTTCCCAAGCATAGAAGGAATTCAGAGATTCCAGCGAGAGCACAGATTCTAAAGACTGTGACTCTCTGACTTCCCAGATAGATTTCTCAGGATGGAGGTGCTGAATTTTTTATATTGTCCTCAGAGACCCGTGGAAATCAATCACTTTTCTAATAAAATTTCCCTCTCCGTGCTGTGGAACAAAATGTAATCCAAAGTGGAATGAGGCAGCAGAAATATTACCTGTGAGTTCTTTTGCAAGTTGTTGGTGATGTGGATGAATCATGAAATGACCTAAATTTGGAAGACTGAGTATGCCTTTCTTGATTATTTATTTTTATTTGTTATTGATTTCAGAGAGGAAGGGAGAGGGAGAGAGAGAGGAAGATCGATTATGAGACAGAATCATTGATCGGCTGCTTCCTGCATGGCCCCTACTGGGAATGGAGCCCACAACCCTGGCATGTGCACTTGACCAGAATCGAACCCACAACCCTTCAGTCCTGACGCTCTATCCACTGAGCCAAACCAGCTAGGACATGTGTTTGATGACTGAGTCACTGATTTGTTGTGTGGTGTCCTACGCTCTTTGTAAGATGCAGCAATAAAACTTCCTGCCTCACCCTCCTCCCAGTTTGGTCTTCCAGAAAAGGAAAGCCAAATGTAGGCTCTGAAAGTTGGTATAAGTTAATAGGTGACTAGTTTTT
>PVJN01016405.1:0-43226 GCA_004026805.1 Lasiurus borealis
TGGATGCCTATGGATTCTCCAGAGATAGAGAGGAGAGTGGATAAAAGAGGGGACGGATGTCAAAGAAGTTTTCCTTTGGATTTTGTCAGATTGTGCAGCAAAATGAAAAGCACTCATGGAAGGAGATGTGCTTTGGAGAAGGACTAGGGATAGTTTATTTCAGGTGATATCAGAGGAGATTTGGGATTTGGAGTCCAAAGGAGGTAGTAAAACCGGATGCTGAAACAGCTTGAATTGGGAAAAAAGCTGACAGATGTTACTGTGGACCAAACTAAAGCTTCTAAGGACATACCATACCAGTGAATTAATGAGCTATAACTTCTAAATGACTGAGCACTGGCTGGCTATGCTTATGGGGACACTGATGATGGGTAAAAGCCAAAGGCAAGGTCTTAGGAGAAAAGAATAAGGCTTTGGAAAGAGCAAGCCTGCCTGTGAGAGCCAACAGTGATTATCCTAAGGACAATAGACAAGGAGACATCTGCTTCCTGGTTGCCATGACTGAGTTTCAGCCCAGCCTGGAGGTCCTATCACAGGCTCTGATTTTCTCTCTGTTTGTAGCAAATTGTTCCTAGCTAGCATATCCTTTCATTGCTACTTTAGTGTGATTTCAAATAAGACATTCCTAATTAAAAAATAAAGCCAAATGAAGATTCCATATTCTACATGTTATGGACACAGAACAGAAAAATATTTATATACTCTGTTTTCCATTACAACACAGGGGTACTTCACCTAGAGTGTATTAGCAATATTAAGCAAAAAGTGGAGAAAAAGTGAAACCACGCCAACAGCGGTTTTATAGGGGGATGCAGAGAGATGTGAAAGAGCAGGAGCATCTCTTACTCTTAACAAGCTTCCTTACAGTGAGAAAGACTTCTATACAAGTTCCCTTGTCCTTGGAATCTCTGCAAGAGATGCATAACTAATCTAAATGATATTAGTTTCCTCTGACTGTGATTACTTAACTTTGTTCATTATCTTCTTTTTAGTAGGAATGTTAAAAATGATGGGTTTTAGGTTGAATCTGAAAAATAGGGGATATCAGAATCCCAGTGTTGAAATGTCCTAGGATAAATGCTCAATTAACACTGCAGAAGAGTTAATTGACCCTGAAGTCATATATTGCCTTCTCTGAAAAAAGACAGAAAAATTACTTCACAGTGTCCCTTCTGACTATGCCAACCAATTTCCATTTGAACAAAGCATTACTCTGGAAATGGAGAATGTTAAATAATAATAATGATTCATCATAGAGTACTTTTTCCTTTCCCCTTATTTATGATGATTATAATTAAAAACATAACTTTCCTTATTACATGGAACAAATAAATATTTTGCCTCCCTAGAGACTGCATACATGAAACACCTTAGAACTTTCTTTCTAGGGCCAGTTTGTACAAAGTTCAAACAACCACATTTACTTTTTTTCACAATTTGCTGAACTAATGGGACATGGTTTCTCTCTAGAATTCCTCCTCTCTAGGAGAGTAGGTGGAGCTACTTGCCAACCTCTGCCTCTGGTTGGTTTGACATACTCTCAGCAAGGTGAATGAACAGAATGACTGTGGGAACAGGGTCATCCATCAGGAACACTGACCCCTGCGCACATCCTGGTGTGGCCTTCCCACACCTCTTCGATTTTCATCAAGTGCATCTGCCTGGCTGCATGAAGCTGTGGGATGTGAGCAAGCTTTAAAGCATGTGCGGAATGATGGTCTGAGAATGAGTGACAGAAAGCCAGTAGATTAGAATGAAAAAGTATCCTTTAACAGGTAAGCCCAATGGTAAGGGCTCATTGGTTAAATGGAACACCTGTTGGTCAAGATAGTGTGTTTCCCAATCTCTTCTAAACCATGTTTCCATATGTGACATAACAATCTAATATCATATTCAGATGCTGATATACCCAGATGTAGCAGGATGATGGGGAAAAAAAAACAACAATCCCTGAAGACCTCTGATACACATCTTCCCAGCCAATCAAATTGTGCATTACATTCTGTAGGTTGTATAATAAAAGCAATAGCTTTTTCTTGTTGTGCTTTATAAATATGAAATTATGATTTTCCAAACTACGACGCTCTCTTGGAGATTCTGATATATTATTCTCTGCCTTAAGTTGAAAACAAAAATCACTGTTGTGCAGTTTTTATAAATTTGACATGGAAATGTGTTTCTAAAATACTGTTACATGAAATAAGTAGGTTAGAAACAGTAATGTAGCATATTATCTCATGTTGGTAAAAAATTATATAGAAGTGCATAAAAATGTTGGTTAAAGTATATAAAAGAATATATCGAACATATTAGAATATAAGATTATAGCTGATTTTTTAGTTTATTCTTTTTGCTTTTTTAAATCATTCAAAATAATTAATATTTGTATAATTTTAGAAAAAGTTACCATTTGATAATGTTCACTTCTTTTTTATTTGTTTTCTATGTACAGTATCATGTCATCTGAATGTTCACTTCTTTTGTGAAGGTTGGTGACATTTTAAGCAACTGTGTTCTATAATTTTAACAAGTTTAATCAGAGGGGTTAATAAAAATGTAAAAATGGGTGATTTCATTTAAATACAGAGAATGAAAGGGAATCAAAACCTTCCTTACTTCTTTCCTGGTTTTAAGATACCTGAGAAGATTACAAAAAGAAAGAATGGTCAAACTTCATCATAGAATATTTTTTAACAGGATGTGAATTTTTTCCTATTAAAAATGGCTAAAGAGAAGGGCATGCTATATTTCATAGTAAAATCCTCTCAGGTCCGAAGTGCCAGCATGTTCGGATGTTTAAACTGATGTCTACAGGAACTGGGAAGCAAGATGAGCATAATTCAGTGTTATAATTACACTTGACAGATATACACTGTTTTATTATTCACCGGCTCTGGTTGCACTTCCCTAGAAAGACCCTGCAGAATACTAAATATCAACCACTCTTCAGAAAAAGTCATTTGGCATTCTCATCAGTCCTCATCAGAGGCATCAAATTCAGAGATGCAAAAAACCAAATCTGATCATTTTAACACTATGGGCAAAGACAAGTAAAACACATGATTTCCTAAGAGGTCTGAAGTCCAGTTAGCTTCCTTCTGTTAAACTCTTAACTCAGCTATGTGGTTGGGTCACTGCTTTAATGAAACATGTCCTTTAACTGGTCCCTGGGCTTTGGCTTTTCAATTCCTCAAATGCTCCATAATCTCCCACCTCCTTGCTTTTTGCCTAAGCTGTTTACTCTCTGGAAAATGCTTTTATCTCATTTATTTGCCTTCCAGGCAACTCACATGCTGCATCTTCTGGAAGCCTACTTCTAAGTCTTCAGGTGAGGTTAAAGCTTACTCCTGTTAGTTGCCATGGTATCTGTGGCAGAGTTGCTAAGTTTTCATTAGAAGTTTCTTTTCTCCTTCCCATAGTCAGGCATAAAAGCGGCCATGCATCCAAGAGCTGCCTGACCCAGTCCCTAGGCACCTAGGTGGAATCATATGACTAGTTACCACCAATGGAATGAAAACAAAGATAAAGCTCTCTACTCTCCCCTTCTCTATCTGGCAACTGGGCTCAGAAATTTCCAGGCTGTAGGAGAAGATGGACCCATAGCACAAAAGGAGCCTTGATCTCAAATCACTGTGTGGAAGGACTTCCTGATCAGAGCGTGCTGTTAGACTGCTACCATCATTGAAACCTGGGATTTTACCTGTCATGGCAGCTTCACTTATTCCCCAATAAGAATATTTCAGATTGATAAATCTCTCATGACCTTATCATATTTTTAATTTATTTATATGCTTAAAGAATTAACCAAAGGTTCTTCTCCATCAGGCCACTGGAATTTTGAAGGGATGAGTCTTGATGTAATAGCCTTTCTCTAGTTCCAATACCAACTCTGTATATAGAATATTGTAACAGTCAAAAAATATGTAGGTTGTGATATATTCAAGCTAGGAGCCCAGCTTGTGAAATGCTGCAGCCCTGTCCATCCACCAGCTGCCCTGCCTTGACACCTGAGCCTCTCCTTGCAGAGCTCCAGCGCCTGACCCCTCTGGTCTCCCCTGGTCTCTTCAAGCCCTGCCCTCAGTCCCTTGAGTTGCCTGGGGCTGGTCTCACCTTCTCTGGGTGGCTCCCCGCTTCTGCCTGTCTCCAGAGCAATGTAGCAGCTCCACCTTTTCATGGCTCCCGGAAGAGAGTGTGGAAGCCTCCTGCCTGTTGTGCTGTGCTCCTTCCCCTGAGATGGCAGGGTGCTCTGAATGTGGGCAGTGGGTGGCAAAGGACTGGTGAGGGGGTACTAAAGGCTCTCACTCCTGCCCTCCCTGGCACAAGATGGTCCTGCCTCCTTCAGGCACCTTCCCGCTTCTGCCCCATCTCTGGAGCAATGCCCCTGAATGTGTGTACAGGCAGCCTCCTGCAATTGGTCATTATGGCATCCCAACAATTAACATATTAGCTTTTTAGTATGATGATGAATTAGTGAAATCCTGTAATTCCTGGAACTATCAAGTTTTAGAGCAAAGTAAAGTGGCTGGGAGCCTCAGGGAGCCTTTAGACTGGTTCATGCTCTTGTGAATGTCCAACCCTCCTTTACTAAACCTTTAAGTTGTTGTCCCAAAGAAAAGACAGGTAGCACTGTGATTTGAATATCCTAAAGGCAAACATAAATGTCCTTATTGAGAAGTCTGTCAAGGACAAGCTTGGCATTCAAACATGTGGGATGAAGTTCTTCTCCAACATTTCTATTGTACTTTGAATGGACTCCAGAAGCTAGAACCCAGACCCCAAGCTGACACCTGCAGCTATACTTCTCAGCTACTTTATAAGCAAGCAAGCCCTGGCCAGTGTGGCTCTGTTGGCTGGGCATTGTCCTGTGCAACAAAGGTTGCTAGTTTGATTTCCGATCAGGGCACATGCCTGAGTTGTGGGCTCCATTCCTAGTAGGGGTATGTACAGGAGGCAGTGATCAATGTTTTGCTCTCATATAGATGTTTCTCTTTCCCTCTCTCTCTAAAAATCAATAATTTTTTCTTTAAAAAGCAATTTCCTATGGCCAGCCATGGAATATGAGCACTATTTACAATGTTATGTCTACAGGCAAATAATAATAAAAATTCCAGATTCTGAATAACCTCTTATAACATAGTTCCTTGACAAATAGAGAAGTACCTAAACTAGACAACTTCTTGAAAAGTAAAACATGAATACTATAGAGACAGAATCAAGTCTTCCTTTCCTGTTCAAGAAGAATATATTCCTATGACCTGAGTCCTATATCAGATCTTATGTAAGTAAGCCTTTATATTTCTCGTCTCCACAGAGTTCCTATTGTCATTAATATTAAACATTATGTGGGTCCTGCTCAGGTAGCTCAGTTAGTTAGGGCATCATCTGTACACTCAAAGGTTGTGGGTTCAATTCCCAGTCAGGGCACATACCTAGGTTGTGGGTTTGATCCTGGTCAGGGAACGTATAGGAGACAACCAAATGATTTTTCTGTTTCACATCAATGTTTCTCTCTCTTCTTTCCTCTTTCTCAGAATTTTCAGAAAGAGAAACTAAACAAACAATACTATTTACCATTGAAACGAAAAATTTTAAGATCTTAGGAATGAACTTAACCAAAGGACTTGTACTCAGAAAACTATAAGATGTTGTAAAAAGAGATAGAGGAAGATATAAACAAATGAAAGATTATATTATGTTCATGGAATGGTAGAATTAACATAAATAAAATGCCCATTCTACCCAAAGCAATCTATAAATTCAAAGCAATTCCTATTAAATATTAATGGCATATTTCACAGATCTAGAATAAGTATTCCAAAAATTTATATGGAATAAAAAAAGACTCCAAAAAGCCATAGCCACCTGTTCTTGAGAAAGAAGAACAAAGATGGAGGAATCACAATACCAGATACCAAGTTATACTACAAAGCCACTGTAATAAAATCTGCCTGGTTCTGGTAAAAAGAACCGGCATATAGATCAATAGAACAGAATGAAGACCCCAGCAATTACACTCAGTTAATATTTGACAAAGGAGGCAAGAACATAAAATGGAGTCAGGACAGTCTCTTCAACAAGTGGTGTTGAGATAATTAGGCAATACATGCAAAACAAACAAACAAACAAACAAAAAAACAAAAGATAAAATAAAAAAACAAAAAAATTAGACTACAAAGTAAATCATACACAAGACTAAACTCAAAATGGCTAAAAGACTTAAATGTAAGTTGTGAAACCATAAAAATCCTAGAAGAAACCAGAGGGTGCAAAATCTCAGACATCTCTCATAGCAATATGTTTATGATACATCTCCTAGGGCAAAAGAAACTAAGAAGAAAGTAAACAAATGGGACTACATAAAATAAAAAAGCTTATGCACAGCATTAGAAACCATCAATAAAATGAAAAGGGAGCCCAATACATGGGAGAACATATTAGGCAATGGTACATCTGATGAAGGGTAATATTCAAAATATCTAAGGAACTCATACAATTTAATGAAAGGAAAACAATCTATTTTAAAAATTGGCAAAGGACCTAAATAGACACTTCTCCAAAATGGACATACAGATGATCAAGAGACATATGAAAACATGCTCAAAGTCACTGATCATCAGAGAGCTGCAAAAATGACAATGAGTTATCATCTCATACCTGTCAGAATGGTTATCATTAACAAATGACAAGAGCTGTTGAGGATGTGGAGGAAAGGGAACCCTAGCACACGGCTGGTGGGAATGCAGACTAGTGCAGCCATTATGAAAAACAGTGTGGAATTTTCTCAAAAACTTAAATATGGAACTGTCATTTGACCTAATTATCCCACTTCTAGGAGTAAGACAGTGGTTGGCAAACGGTGGCTAGTAAGCCACATGCGGCTCTTTAACCCCTTGAGTGTGGCTCTTCCACAAAATACCATGACCTGGGCGAGTCTATTTTGAAGAAGTGGCATTAGAAGAAGTTTAAGCTTAAAAAATTTGGCTCTCAAAAGAAATTTAAATCATTGTACTGTTGATATTTGGCTCTGTTGACTAATGAGTTTGCTGACCACTGTTCTAAGAGACTGGAAATACCAATCAGAAAGAATGTATGCACCCCTATATTCATAGCAGCACAATTTAAAATAGCTAATATCCGGAAACAGCCTAAGTGCTCATCAGTAATGAGTGGATAAAAAAAGCTGTGGTACATTTACACCATGGAATACTATGCAGCAGTAAAAAAGAAGGATCTCTTACCATTTGAGACAGCATAGGGGACCTGGAGAGTATTATGCTAAACAAACTAAGCTAGTCAGAGAAAGACAAGTATCCTATGATCTCACTCATATGTGGAATCTAATGAATAAAATAAACTGATGAACAAAATAGATCCAGAGACACAGTAGCAGAGAACAGACTGTGGAATTTCAGGGGGAAAGGCAGAGGTGGGAGGGTGGATGAGAAGAGATCAACAAAAGAGATCAATGTGTATGCATATATGTATAACCCATGGAGACAGACAATAGGGTAGTGAAGGCCTGGGGCTGGGAACAGGGGTGGGCCAGAATGGGTCAATGGGGGAAAAAAGGGGACATATGCATAGTACTTTCAACAATAAAGATTTAATTAAAAAACCCATATTCTCAGGTGAGGATAAAAACAACTATCCTATAACTTGAGCAAAATGCCTGTCTAAAAAGGTAACTCCCTGAATTCATTTGTAAAATATATATTTTTTAAAGATTTCCAGTTGACATCCGTTGACCAATGCTTTATCACATGGCTTTAATGTAGGTGTTTGTCTGATACCTTGTAAAAGCCTAGCATTGTTGTATTGTGGCTGTCTTTGGATGGGCCTTTGAAATAGTTTTGTTTTGAAATAGTTCAAGTGATTTTTTTCCAGTCGCTTACTCAGTATATTTAAATGAAGCGCCATTCTCTGATTTATTGTCTCTCTTCTCCCTTTTTTTTTAGAATCAGCTTTGAATTAATTGGTCCCCAGTGTCATCCTTAGTTGAATCAATTCTCCAGCATTAGTAACATCCACTGACTAATGATGGCACTGACTCGCTCTTCCTGAAGTACTTGTTTTTATAAAAACACCAAACCTGCAGAGATGCTGTTAGCTTCTAGAATGACAGCTGTTGGGTCCCTAACCTGATTATAACTCCACATACATATTTCTACTGTTTCCATTAGTCCACATGTTTATTACTGAGTAATACCAATATACTTTCTCCTGTCCTTGTCTCAGACTGGAATTATGAATTCAAGCTCCTTTAATCTCTTCTCCCCGTAGAATACCTGCTGTTTTCCAGCTGGTCAGAGGCAGGCTGATTCTAGTGGTTGGTCTTTTTGATGTTTTATCATGCCATCTTTTTGAAGAGAAAGATTCTGTGGCCTTCTCCACACAATAAATAATGCATGAAACATTAGAATCAGAGAAAATCAGAAAATCAGAAAAAAAAATCTGAAAGTTTAGCATTTCTCTATAGTAATGACACAAAACATACAGTCTTCAAACACCATGTGAAAATGCTTTTTAATGAGGATGCCCATTATTTTCCAGGCAATGTACTGAATTAATTGCCTTGTAGAAATTTTGTTGTTTTTAGGAAAAGGGAAAACTTCTTTTTTTTTTTTTAAAGAGAGAGGGAAGAAGGGAAAGAGAGAAAGAAAAACAAAAACAAAAACAAATTGATGTGAGAGATGTCCATCAGTTACCTCTTGTACAGGCTCTTGCTGGGGATTGAATCCATAGCCTAGGTATGTGCCCTGACCAGGAATCAAACCCATGATCTTCAGTGCACAGGGCGATGCCCCAATGAACTGAAACACACCTACCAGAGCTACTTTTGCCTTATATATGTTTTATAAATCAAGGTACAATAAAAAATATTTTGCATAGGCAGGATTTCAGTAGCAGGATAGACTTCTAAAGGTGCCCTTGGGATGTGGAGAAAGAAGAGCAGGACCACAGCTCTGTAGAGAGAGGTGATTCCATCTGGCCAGCATAAGAAGAGTTCTCAATTGCTTCTAGAAATTTCCAAATCAGCAGACATGGTTGGATCAGTAGCATCTAAAGTAGCTTGGACAATTTTTCCTTTTAGAGGACAGTCTCCTTCTAACTCTAGAATACCTATGCCATATACTCAAATAACTGTTTCTTCAATAAGATTGACAAAGAAATTGAGATAAATTCAATGTGATTTTATTATTTACCAATTATTTGTATATCTTTTAACACTTAATAAAAACTAATATAGTAAATAGCTATAACAGTGTAAATTTCATTTTGAATTTATATCTCTAAACTTTTTTTCATAATTGAAACTGCAAAAGTTTATATCAAAAGCTGGAGAAATTTATTAAACATTTAAAAATTTACAATAGTGTTGCTATTCTTGTTTTAAAAATTTTTCTTGAAGAGGTAATTTTTTCTTATGTATTATAATGACCAAGTCAGAATCATTCTTTAGATTCCCAAATCTTTAATATAAATTGAACTCATAGTTATACTTGCAAAGTAGTAGAAACATTACAATAAGCAAAATTTCTATTATAGAGATGCTAAGTAGAAAGTTGGACAGTTGATAATAAAAAAATCTATATTGATAATATAAGTTGGATTGGATAAGTGAGAGGAAAAATGTAGGTGATAACACCTGATATGTATTAGTAAAAACTCAGAATATATAAAAAAGATAAAACATCCCAAGGGCACAACAGGTCAGTGGAGTGGAATTAGGCATTCCTCATGCCTACATATGTGAAGCTCTTTTAACATAAAAGTTGTCCTAATTCTGAAATAATGTAAGATAAATTGCCTCTACTTTGTTTCTTCTGATTCGTCAGTTTCTATATATTGCAGTATGTTTTCTTCTCTTTCTCAAGCACGTGTATTACAGAAAACTGCATCTTAGAAAACCAAAGTTGTTCCTTAGTACCCTTTCTTCAGATTAGCAGGATATTAGACTCCTGCCTCCACATTTTTTTTGGGGAGGGAGATAAGCCTGCTAAATGCAAATGTTTTCTCTGAGTCATCCTGATTTTGGGAAAAGTTCAAACTTGGTCAATGTGGATGCTTGTGCTAATGCATTACATTTCTAGATGCTTTTCCTCAATATCTGCTTGTCAGTGAACATCCCCTTCAAAAATTTCGGCTGTGTCCTTTAAAGTCTCTTAAATTATTGAAACATAAATGAAAATGCCATGGTTGCTATCATCAAACACTCTGGAACACTTCCTTTCTCTGATTTCAGGCTGCCTAACAGTTGGCATTGCAACCCATTTCCCCAGGGGCCATCTGTACCTGGGGCTAGGTGGGTAGTGGACATTCTCTTTACCTATTAGTACTTATTCTGTTCTATGGCACTGAGCCCTATTCAGCAATGTGTCCTCCTGTGACACAGCCACTCCCCATTCTTTTGCTACCATACTGTGACCCTGAGGACTGTAACACTTGGCACATGGACTTCCTGATCACTCTGACCCTTGCTATTGGCACTCGGCGCCTCAACAGTGATGCGGGTGACTAGGCAACCAGCTCCTTGATGTTCTTAATAGCCTTTTCAAACAACCGAAGTCCCACTTGCATGGCCAAACGATGCTTCCTCAATCCTCTTGTCACCCAAACTGCTCTCCTGGGAAATCCTGACTTGCCCAAGCATGTCCTCTCCTTCCACCTTTCACTCTATTCTTTGTCATCATTTTGATCACCAGCCTCACAATTGTGATGATCTTCTGCAGCTAGATCTTCCATGGCCCTCAATTTAGACTAGCACCCTATTCATCACTTCCTTCACTCAATAAATGACGACTCAGCAGCTGCCATGTGTCATGTGCTATTCTTATTCTGTCCTAGAGATACAATGGTACATACTCTTTCCATATCCTTCACTGATTCGGTGTGTGATGTAGTCACATCTTCCTGATGTGTCTGACAGTTAGAAAACTCTCAATAGAAGTTACGTATCCATATGGCTACTAATGTGACTATCTCCATTACTAGATGAGGGTATTGGGTGATCTTGTCTTCATTTTAGAAAGTCCAGAATCCACCCCATTGCCCATGATACAGTAGGCACTCAGGAAGTGATGGCCTGATGATAGAAACATGGTTGTGATTATTGTCTTGGTCAGAAAAGGGAACTAGAGAAGTCTGTAGAGCTCTCTTGAAACATTACTGGGGACAAAAATGACAAAACTGAAGCTGTCCTAATTCCACACATCATGAGAAGTCAGGGTTCTTTGGAAAAGACAAGAATACTTAGTAAAAGAGATAACAACAGAAGAGGAAGACAAAATATAAGATGGACTGACTGTACAAATAAAGCCATAGATTGATTCTGCAAGAGCTGAGAAGAGCTATTGAGGATGACACTCATTCATGGAGTCACCAGGAGTCAAAGCTGACTCAATGGCCCATAACTTGTATAAGTAGAAGCACTGCTCTTTCTATATCTGGTTTACCTTCTTTCCAACACAGACAAAGGTTTAAAAACATGGAGATATAAAGCGAGGACAGGTGAATTCAAGTAATTCTGTAGAAAAGTATAAAATTACTCAAATATAGAATTGTTGATTTTCTTTTTTGCTATGAGATAATTCTGAAATACAATCAACTAACGTGCAAGTCAGAAAATAGTCTGACTCAATTACTTTTAACTTTGGAAAGTAAAACTGCCTTTTAAGTAATTACAATTCATAATTCATGAAAAGAGAGGATTCCTATTTATTTACTTATTTATTTATTAATTCTGGGGTTAGAATATCTGTTGTTTCCTTTTCAGTAATATCTGGCTAAGATTAGATCTACAATGAGTATCCCTGGAAAAATGATGAATTACAACTACTTCTCTGAAATAAATACTTAATGAACATCAATATCCTATCATCATAACAACCCTCAGAAATTACCATTTTATAGATTAGAAAATTGGGATTCAAAGAGATGAAGCAATTTTCCTAAGAATTGGTATTCATTTTGTGAATACCAACTCCAAAGTTTGCACACTTCCTGCTATACCCATCCACCATTTCATACAAAGAATCCGATAGGATCTTAGCAGAAAGACATTTTTCTCAGATTCCTTCTTTTAAAGACCAGAATGCATTATGAAAACTACAAAATGAGAAAAATATTGCATCAGATATCTCTAGGACAATGGTTTGAGATCATTGGACTAGGAAGAAGGAGACCTTGTGATGTGGAGAGTGGGCAACAAGATTTTGTGGAGAGATCCCGATGGACTAGTTTCCCCTTCTGGTTGCATCTGTTGTCTTGCTGGTTCTGTATTTTTTCTAATCAGCCAGCAGATGCACCAAACTTGGAAGTCTGTGGACTGTACTGATGTGCCAATGAGGGAATGGCACTGGTATGACGAGGATGGCACTTCTTGGATGCAGAGAACCCCTGCCTCCCACAGAAGGCATCCCCCAGAGTGACCTTTGGGAGCCAAAGCAAGCTGAGCTGAGCTAGGCAGCAGCAGCCTCTGCCCTGATTCTGTTAGCTTCTGTTTCCTTGGCTAAGTAAATTCTGAACTGAACCCTTTAGAGGGTGTGTAGGTGTGAGGTCTCTTCTGGAAAGCTGCAGGTGTAAAATTTCATCACATTACTCAGTATGACTATCCATGCTGCTTCAGGAACTCAGACAGACTTAAGTTTTATTATTCCTAATGCCTTTGTGTTTCTCCCCATTCTCTCATGCCTTATTCCTGGTCTCTTTACAAAATTCTCTATCTACTCTTCACCCTGTCTTCTTGGACAATAAACACAAAATAAAATTTAAATATCCATTTTTCTCCAATTTTTATCAGAGCAATTCATCCTCTACTTCTTCCCTCCCCATCTCCCTCCCTGTGACCTCCTTTTCTCCACCTCCTTTCCTCCCTACCCCCTCTATTTCTCCCTGCCTTCTCATTCTCTATAATTTTAATCTAAATACCCACTCTTCTTCCATATTGTCAGGGAAATTTATTTTCTCTTCCTTCTTCGAAGACCTTTGCTTGAGAATCTCTGTATGGGCCTGAATCCTGTGAGCAATCCCAGGACAAGGACCTAAGTCCTTCCTCACTTTATGTATTTACCCTTTAGCACTGTTCCTGGGTCAAAGAAGCCCTTGATGTTTGTCTCCATTGACATTTGCAATCAGGGCCAGAGCCAGCATAGAATGAGTAACAAGGGTTGATAAAGACCTTATACTTACATTTCAGCTCGAGTTTGATGAAATCTGTGTTCCCCAGATTTTCCAGAAATACTCCCTGTGGGATTAATGTCTTGAAGTAGAAAGAAATGTCAGCACTGGTTTCCCCTTGGAAAGTCGAGAAGTGCAGATAGGATGACGGGTTTGGGAAAGAAGCAGCATTCCAATAATTTCCTGTGGGAAGAAAAGAAAAACACATGGGCTATCGACACCTTGATCTTTCCTTGAGTTTTAATAAATTTCCATGGACAAGCATCCTGTTTCCTTTCATCCTGCAGAACAACAAGCCCCACAGCATATTTCTGGCTTTCCAAAAGTTATCTGTGTATATGTATATACAATATTTTATTAAATATTGAGAGTGGCCCTGTAGGGACTGTGGGGAGTAGATCCAATAGAGGTGAAATTGGGAGACACTCCTGGGGACACTGTGTGTGGTGGTGGGGCACTGTAGAGCTCCTGCATGTGTGCTGGCCCCTTTGGTTGGTACAGGAAGCACCTGGAAGAGAATGGGAGCAAGGTCTTTGGTGTTCTGGGCTTGCCGATCATCCACCTTTGTGTGGAATAACCAGTGAGCAGCCACTCAGGAATGGAGCATGGGAGGATTACAACTGGGGGAATACCTATTATTCCCTTGGGGACTACAGGTGACATTCTTACCTGGAGGGGGTGGGAAGTGTTGAGCTAAGCTCACTGATGGCCTCTTAATGAGCCTCTGCCCTTTAGCTCATGGAGAAGACATGACTGTCTTATTGCCTTATAGTAGCCAGTGTCCCCATGAGAAAAGTAGCTCACAGGACAAAATAAAAATACCACATTGGATGAGTCACATTTCATTAGAACAGATGAACTAAAAATTGAATATGAGACAAACAGTTCACTCTTCAACTTCATCACCAGGGCAAAGATTTCCTTTGAATACATACAATTTTTAGTACATTTCCTACCACAGTTAAAGCTTAAAGTACATGAGCGTGCTTTAAAACAGTTACTAAAGCCTTTAACTTTAAGGCTAAACATATGTTATAGTCACCAGATTAGGCCAAGATGGAGTCACTCATGCTAAGCCCCATGTCAGCAAACCAAAACTTATATAAATTTCTATGCTCAGCTCTCCCCCAAAAGGAAGACCTAGGTCAGTCCATTAGCACTTGCTCAACACAAGTTGTCTGACCCATTCCAAGTCTTCCCTTTGGTCCATATAAGGGAAGTAATCCTGCTCTAACCAATCAGAAAGATACCCAGTATTAATTTTTTGTTTCTGCTTACTGGGGCTATGAAAATCTCTGGCTTGTAAGCTCCTCAGAGCTCATTTCTATCTGCTAGAATGGATGCTGCCCAACCCATGAATTGCTGAATTAAATGCCTACTAGAACAGCAAATTGTCTGAGGAAAATTTTTTTTTAATACCAAAAATGTATGTTATTTTTTTCAAAACTGAATTTTGCCATATCTTTCCTTCCAAGAATACAATGAATTAACTGAATTTAGTCTATTGGTTTTTATATATTACTAGAGGCCCAGTGTATGAAAACTCATGCACTGGAGTGGGAATCCCTCAGTGCTGCCTGCCCCCTCTCACAGTCTGGGAGCCCTCAGGGGCAGGATGTGACCCAGACATCAGAGGAAGGCAACGCCCTCATCACACCTCTGCTTCTGCCACTGCCAGCAGCACAAGCCTCAGCCAGCCCTGGTTACTTGAGCCTTGGGTGGCCCTGGGGAGGCTGGGCAGCCACCATCTGAGGCTTGCTTGTGCCTTGGGCTGGCCCTGGGTGGCTGAGGGGCTGAGGAGATTGGGGGACTCTGGAAGCAAGTGCATGGAGTGGCTGGACATGCCTAGGGGTGGGCCCAGTCATGCTGCACATCTGCCACCCTGGCAGAGCTGAAGGGACTAGGTGCCACTATCTTGTGGCTACGGTTGCCACCATCTTTGAGGTTTGTGCCAGTCAATTAGCATATTCCCTCCTTATTGGCTGTGGGTGCTGCCATCTTTGTGAGGGTGTGATGGTCAATTAGCATATTCTCTCTATTAGATAAGATACTAGAGGCCCAGTGCACAGGATTTTTACACAGGTGGGGGTGTGGCCTGTGGAATCGGTCTGCTGTGGGAATGCCCCTCATCCCAGTCAGCCAAGTGGTGCTCCCACTGTGGGAGAACACTGACAACCAGGAGGCAGCTCTTGCATTGAACGTCTGCCTCCTTGTGGTCAATGTGCATCATAGCAACTGGTCAACCAGTTGTTCTGGTCATCCTGCCATTCAGTCGGTGGACTTTTATTATATAGGATTTTTCCTTTTTTTATGCAAATTATGCACAGATGCAATATTCAGTTCAAGTACTATTCTTAAACAAAATTAACTTGGTGTTGGTACTGTTATACTTAAGCTGTAATTTTAAATTAAATATAGAATATTGTTCACTTATGAGATATTAAAATAACCTCTTATTTAATTAATGCTATTTGTTGTTGTTCTTAGGAACATGTAGAATATAACGACACCTAGATGAATGGAAATATATTACAAGTAAGTCTGTGTGAACTATGTTTATAAATGTCTGCAGTAAGGTAAAATCAGGGATGGTGGCAGAGTCTATTGTTTAAATTGTTGCCAAAGTCTTCATGAAAGTTTAAGCTATATATTTTTAAACATAGCAATA
The DNA here is from genome assembly GCA_004026805.1 of Lasiurus borealis. NCBI lineage: Eukaryota > Metazoa > Chordata > Mammalia > Chiroptera > Vespertilionidae > Lasiurus > Lasiurus borealis. The sequence continues at coordinate 15,845 of PVJN01016405.1, forward strand.
TCATAGCTTTCAGTGGAAGAACAATAGACTAATTTTCTCTTGAGGAGAAGAGTATTACTTGGCATTGATCAGTCTAATACCTGAGAAGAAAGAATCTTAAGAATTTAAGTTGCTATCCTCTGGGATCTGACTCCTCTTTCTGGCTTGAGATCTTGCTGAATATTTGGTCAGAGGAGTTCAGGCTCACCTTGACCAGCTGGCTGAAAATGAAGATCTCTTGAAATAAAACCTAAATCAACCTAGCAGTTGCAATCCAATCACCAGTCAGAGTTCTAGGAGGGAATGAAGCCATATGCCCGAGGCCAGCAGGATTCAGCTCATCTAATTGGGGAAGAACCTTTAACAACTTTAGGATCCTTGCAGGATGTGCCCCTAGACAAACTTCAGCCTGAAGCAAGGCAATTCTGTCTCTTTAGGCAGTATCCCTAGGACATGAATGTAATCAACATTTTCAAGCTGCAATCCAATCTAGTGCATTCTATTTATTTTATTATTGACATTATTACAGATGTTCCCCATTTCCACTCCTTTGCTCCTTTCCAGCTAGACTCCTGCCCTCCCCTTCTGCTTATCTTCATTACATTGTTGTCTGTGTCCATGGACTATGCATATAAGTTCTTGGCTATGCTTTTCACTTCTTTCATCCCATTTGCCCCACACACCTCCCCTCTGACATCTATCAGTCTATTCCATGTTCATGCCTCTGGTTCTATTTTGTTGATCAGTTTATTTTGTTCATTAGAATCTTATTTTCTGAGGTGGTGATGTATTAACATGAGGGTAAATGTCTAAAGTGGGTCTAGAAAAAGGAAATCAAGAAGTCAAACACATCAGAAATCCAGCACTGGCTATTCAGACAGAAATATTCCCACAAAGGAGAAGGACAGTTCAATCAATTATTCTAGTTTGGCGAGATATCCTTACAGATGCTGATCCCATTTGTTTGAACTAGGTGCTCATTAAGCAATTTTGAGCCAATTTGGTCTCTTGAATGGACCTATTGGCAGGGAAAATACAACTTGTATAAATGGTGGTTCCCAGTTGTCCTTCTAGAAATGTCTGGATTATCCCATAATATCATTGGAGCTGTCCCCATGGGCTGCCCCAGATCTCTGGACACATTTACTCAGTCCAGATTCTTGCCTAGTGATAGTGAGGACTCTATGCTGACTGGTCATGTCAGAGTTGAAGTATCTACCCAGGAAGTGATGAAGGAGAAACTTTAATTACACTTACTTTAAAATCCTCATTCCTTTACATACCTATGTTGGTTATACATTATGATATACATAACATATGATTATAGTAGTACATGAATAGAACTTATTCTATTCATGCTTATGGGAATGTGAACTTAAAGGTTTTAATGAGCAGGGTACATACCCTGATGAATTTCTGTAAAGCCTCTACTGATGGGTCTAGGGCCAATTTCTGGGATTCTGGGTCGTGACAAGATAACATGCGTGCTTTTGCTGGTGCTCCTTATACTTCACGATGCTAGAAGCTCATAGCATTGTTTTTATTTGTTTATAATACTTCCAACAGACTGCAAGCTCCTTGAAAGCTGGGAGCAAATCATTTCTTCTTCTTAACCTTTGGCCTCAGAACAAAGTAAGCACTCAATAAATAATTACTAAATCAGTGGGTAAGTGAATAGCTCATCTCTCAATTACATTAAATTTCAGTTCACAGGAAAACTCCTCATGGGACAACATCTACTTTATAGTAACTTGAGTATTAAAAGTTCTAAATAAATAAAAATCAAAGCTAACGCTACTTTAGCACCCACTGGTCACTGGATATGGCTTCCACTAGCACACCAGCATTTTCTGACCCAAGACTTAATTTCTATAGATCCCTATAGAGCTCACTGAACAATGCCATTCATTTGCAAGACTGATGGCCTAATAACCTTAAGGTTATTACAAAAAGTGAAATTCATACCTACAATTAAGATCAGTGCTGTTGAAGGTAAAGTGAAATTGGATAAGAATACCAAGTGGGAAATAAAACAAGGACTCGTGGGGAAGCAGGAGGCAGGGATGGCCAGTGTGGACAGGCAGAAGGGGGCAAGGGTGGACATTTATAGGGAAAGGTGAAGCAGAGCTGAAATGCATATCTGAGCCTGGAGGGACTAGTCAATACTAACAATGATGAGGCAGGTGGAAGAGGTCAGGAGCCCAGCTGAGGACGGGGGGGAGGGCAATAGTTATCAGAGGCTGGGTGAAATGGCTGGGGTGGTGGGTGGGTTGATAGCTCTATAAGCTTGAACAGGGGCATGTGAAAGCATTTTAAATATATTCTGGGCTCTTCTCCTGTGGGGAGAGGAACCAGGTGGTATCTCCAGTGGTGCAGGAGAACAGGCTTGGGTAGCCAATTAGACAAAGCTGACACATCGCTCAGACTTCAGTGAATCATCAGAAAATTCAACATCACCACTTCATCCAAACCCTTCAGTAGCCATTTCCTTTGATCTCACCCATAATTATTTGGTATGGGATTCTGACTTCAAAATTTCTAAGTATATTTTCTGATGAGCAGTAATTCACTGTAAGCCTAATTTTAATTTCTAACAAAGTATTGGACATACATAGTTTTCAGTCAAGCGGTGCTAGAAGGGATAGAGTAAAACACAGTTCCTGCTTCACCTCTCCCCATCTCAAACCCATTTTAGTGAAAACTCCTTCTGCAACTTTAACTTTTTAAAGAATATCTCTGTATGCCTAAAATATACCTGTGTAGATATTTATAAATTTATGCATCTTAGATAGTCTCTATTGGCATTCCTGAATGCAAGATGAGGACTTAGCATTTTTACAAGCCAACCTCCCTATTCCCTCTCTCCGTATTCTCCCCAAAAGGCCAAATGACAGCTTTTTGGTTGTATTGAAATTCAATATATTCTAATTCTTGAATCTCCTGAAGTTCTGCAGTGTGCTTCTCAGCTGCCTGTCAACAGCCTGCACTTGCTGATTTTCTTGTTAAGTTCACAAGGAGCAACAGAACACGAGGAGCACTGAGGTCCCCTCTGAGATGGTCATGTTGGCAAGGGTGGGAAACATGGAGATGTGCTGGTGGGAAGGTGGGAGGCATGACAGCAGGTGAACTTATAGGGCTACTGTGGCCTTTCTGTCACTTGGTGCAGATGCTGTGTAGTGGCCCACATGTAGGATCATGAGTCAGACCATCTGGCTTCATCATCCCTAACCCCTGGGCAACTTTGGCCAGATATCTTGATCTTCCTGAATTGCAATTTCCTCCCCTGTACAATGGACTAACAATGGAAACTCTCATAAGGTGTTGAGAATCACAGGAGATGGTAAAAAACACTGATCAGAGTGCTGACACAAAATAAACATCCAACACATGTTATTCATCACCAGTTATCATGTACAGTCATTGCCTAAGGGCTTGGCTAAGGTGGGGAGAATAGGAAATGGGTTCTTTTCCTTAACTAGGCGAATAGCGTCAACAAACCCTGGCTCCTCCCCAGCCCACTTTATCTCAGTGGGCCAATTCTCTAAGGGGAAGCAGCAAGCTAGACTGAGCTCTCCTTATAGTTCTCACTTCTCTAGCTGTCGGCTCCTCTCAGACCCATATCTACCTGTGCCTTTCTGTCCTGTTCTTTTCTTTTCTCACTCCTCTGCTCCTGCTCCCTGCCTTTCAGAACTCTGTGCTCCCTATCTCTTCATCTCCTATCGACCTAGAGAAAACTCCATTCAGGACACAAAAATGGGAATATCCCTGAACCCCACAATGTACTATATGGTTTTGTAGAGTATCCATCAAATAAAAATATGATGAGAGAAAGAGTGAATGAGCAACTAAGGAAGTAGAGTGACCCAAACACCATCAATAATTGTGTCTGAATAAAGGTAGACCAGAGTGCTGATGGGCAAGAGGAGTATTCAGGTCTCTGCTGTCTTTCCTTCCCCCTCAAAGGGAAGATAGGTAATTAAGAAAGTTGAAGAGGCAGTGGCTGGACCAGTTGGCATTTGGTTGAGTGGAGGAGATGGTCTGTGGGCTCTGCCGGTTGTGGTTTACTGAGGTGTGCGGCTGCAGGTGCTGTCTGGATGCCAGGAGGCTTGTCCATCCGCTCAGATTCAGCAATTTCCTGGAGCCACTGTATTAAGAAGCTTACAAGGCTTCAACTTTAAGTGGTAAGCAGTCTGCATTGTAAAAAAAAATTACTAGGAGACTAGTTATTCTAAAAATTTTCAGTGACCGGCAGCTTAGAAATTTGAGTGTTCTTTGAGTTGTGCACTGAGTCTTTTGTTTTTTTTACTATGGCTGGATGTGATTTACAACAATAAACCAGACAGCTTTTTTTTTTTTTAAATATATTTTTATTGATTTTTTTACAGAGAGGAAGGGAGAGGGATAGAAAGTCAGAAACATCAATGAGAGAGAGACATCGATCAGCTGCCTCCTGCATGCCCCCTACTGGAGTTGTGCCCGCAAGCAAGGTAAATGCCCCGACCGGAATCGAACCTGGGACTCTTCAGTCCGCAGGCCGAAGCTCTATCCACTGAGCCAAACCGGTCTCGGCTAGACAGCTTTTTTTTTTGCATGCACATTGGAGTCTATTTGTAGAGGTGTCCTTAAGGGAGAAAAATTACTCCCTTAATTAAACCACTTTGTACTCTCAGGAAAGGTAAAAGTTTCTTTGTTCAGCTCTCAGCCTCATTTTATAGGGCAAATTAAAGTCAAAAGGAAGGGGTGTATGTTAAAATGCTGCTCCTTTGGCAGTTTCACCCTCTCCAGAAAGCCTTTTCCATTGCTACAGCCAAAGAGGGGCTGTTATACACTTGTGAGAGGAGTCAATGATATAACTGGGCAAGAACGGTGATAGAGTCCCAAGGAGAAAAAAGAATACGATGGTGAAACCCTAAAGGTCACGATGCTTAGGACCTTGCATAGCTGTGGGCTGCTTAATTGCCAGACCATGGGGGATGCGATAAAATGGCTTGTTCCTAATTAGTCATGAAAACTCCTATGTCATATCTGCCAATAATGCATTTAAACAAAGGGGTACTTAAGAGATAATTCTATTTCATTTTGAATGCTTGAAACAGATACGTGTACTAGGATGCTTGGAGGTGTGGGGGCAGGTCTAAGTTTTCTTGTAAAGCTCTTCAGGGTCCCCACAGTCCATTCCAACATTTCCTCAAACTTTCCTCATTTAGGGCTCTTAGTTATGCCTATTTTATACTTGTCATCCTAAGTGTATTGGAGTTCAAAGTGAAAAGTTAATAACCAAAATCAGTGAAATGAATAACTAGGTGTAGAATGGGAACATGTTGGCTTCTTGTTCTTGACTCAAATTTCTGTTGTGGGTCAATCTGAAAGGTTTCCATGTGACTGATTCCAAAGAATGAGGGAATAGCAAGCTGGAACCTTTCAAACCTTGGTGAATAAAGGGCTAGGGGGAGATCTGTCTGATTTAGCAAAATTAAAACTTTTCTGCATCTGGAGGTTGCAGGACAAATTTGTCATATCTACTCTCCTAATATGTAAAAACTGAAACAACCGGACGGATGACTGAACAGCAGGCTGTGTGGGATGACTAGGCTGGCAGGGGTGTTGGGGGGAGTTAGTGAGGGACAGCTAAATGACTGAGTAGCAGGCTGAGTGAGGAGACCAGGCTGGCAGAAAGGGGCAGTTGGGGCGACCAGGCTGACAGCGGGGGCAATAAGGGGCAACCAGTGCCATGGGGAAGGGAGCAGTTAGGGGTGACCAGGCCAGCAGGGGGGCAGTTGAAGGCGACCAGTTGAAGGTTGGCAGGGGGCATAGTTAGGGGTGATCAGGTCAGCAGGCAGAGGTGGTTAGGGGTGACCAGGCTGGCACAGAGGAGAGTTAGGGGCAATCAGGCAAGCAGGCTGTTGAGCAGTTAGGAGCCAGCAGCCCTGGATTGTGAGAGGGATGTCCTGGATTAGAGAGGGTGCAGGCTGGGCTGAGGGGGTCCCCTCCCATGCATGACTTTTGTGCACTAGGCCACTAGTAATTATTATATGCAAATTGAAATGAAAAATATTTAACAAGTAATGTAGTACACAGAAGTCGCCATGGGAGGGTGACTCTGGAGACTGTCCAGTATTTAAAAGCTTGCATGTCTGTCCGGGGATATATCTGCTTTTCTTAGTTTTCCTGGGCCATTTCACCCACATTCATGGTTTTAACTACTAGTCACAGGTCAATAATTCCCAAATTTATGCATATAGTTAGATCGCCACTATGACTTTAAGATATGTATTTCTTACTGGACAGCTTACCCCTGTCCTACAAGTACCTTCCTTAAACACGATGACTGAAAGTGAACGTATTTTTTTCCACATTAACTATATCTGCAATATACTTTATAGCAGAGCTGTTCCCAATTTGCCACTCAAGCCAGAAACATGAGAGTCATTCCTTGGCATCCAATCCACCTCCAAGGCCTGATAACCATCCTCTGACACGTTCTGCCCTACATCGCTCCTCTTCATTCCTTCTGCTACTGGGCTCAGGCCACCTTCTCCCACCGGGATGCACATGAACTCCAGGATTGTTTATCATAAATCCAGCCTTTAAAAAGCCAACAGAGAAATTGCTCTAAAATGCACAACTGGCTATTTCACTCTCATGAGTACAACACCTGATCTAAAAGCCTGCAGAACACACTGCGAGCCCTCTGTATAATAATGGTCCTAGCCTATACTTGTGGTGGTCAAGGATAGCTCTGAGGGTGGCCAGCCCTAAGTATATCACTCTGTCTTTACTGTGTCTCCCCTCATTGGTATCTACTTTGTTGTATCATTTTCTCTCCACATCTTCGTAATTCAGGTTTAATACCATTAAGTTTTACTGTCTGCTCTGTTTTCATGAAGAATGGTCACAGCAGAAGTGGAACTGACTGTGATGCATCTGGTCACACTCTGCCACTGTGCAGCAGAGGGGTGCTGTAATGTGAGATGGTCCTAAGGCCCTCACATATTGATAGTCTACAAAATCCCAGAGCCCCACCTCCGCAGAAAAACATTTTATATCAAATCCATTAGGTAAGTACAATGTGGAAAAAGCCTCCCATTTTGGCACAAAGGTGGATGGGAAAATTGCAAACTGCTCTACACAGTGGAATAATGGATTGATATGACCCATACAATTATGTTACACAAACCAAAGTTTCCTTTTTGTGCTCGTTTAATTATAGAAAATAAAAAGATTTCTGCATCCTAGTCATAGATACATAGTCATTTTCCTACTGAAAACTACCAAGGTCCCCATGTCTCCAGGGGTAAGATCAGTAAAGCATCATGTAAAGAGGAGATGAGCAAGTGGATGCCAGCTTTTAAAACCTGTTTCTTTATTTGTAAATTGGAAACATAGTTCCTTTATCAACAGTATGGTTGCGAGAATGTAAAGCAGAATTATGAAATATGAAAGAGCTGTGAAAAGGCAAACCGTTTCTCTATGCCTGTATTTACAAATAATAGAAAATAAAAGACTTTGAGGTGAGATGATTGCTCTGACTTACACAGAACATGCTGGAGTTTCCTAACAGCTCATAAATCCTCGAGAAGGAGACAGTCAGGAGAGGGCCTGACATCACATTCCACTCAGTAGCTAAGCGAACATAATTTCTAATATAAAATAGCAAATCCATGCCTAAACAAATGTTCAAATTTTAAAGATGAAAAGAGGCCACAATCCTATGTTCCAGTTGCAATTCTTTTCAGGTACACAGACCCTTAGTCTGGCTGTGGTCACTCTGGGATAAGGATCATGAAATGGAATTCCAGTCAATCACAGGGGACACCCATGGGTCTGAGGTTATGTAAGACTAGCAGGGTTTTTCTAACTTGGTGTTACATAATGAAAATAAATTATAAGGTGCGTACAGTGGCATCTGATAGGTTGAACTGGAGCAATTTTGATTTTCAAGAAATCTGGGAGTTTGTATAAGGGCAGGATAGACTGTGTGAGGGTGATGAATGGCTGAAATGCCTCAAGAGTGAGTAATGTTTTCACAAAAAGACACTGCAGAGTGTGCGGGGATCCAGAGGGCACACATGAACCGAACAGCTTTCCAGGTCTGCCAAGGCCACAGCATAAAGGATTTTCACTGAACGAAGAGCCTGTTGCAACCCCACATCGGACCTCCCTCCACATTTATTGATTGGAATGTAGCACAAAGGAACATGCCCGAATAATGAAATACTGATTAATGCTACCTGATGGTTGCACTTCCATTCTCCCACAATAAGATTTCAAGTTGTGAACTAGAGGCTGTGGTGTCTCAGCCTTGCTTTCGTGGTTACTATGAGCCATGGGAAAACTGCCTGTCCAGAGCTGAGCTGCTTGGGAATCTCAATATGCTTAAGTAGTGAATTTAGATTATAATAAGAAGTGCATGTTAACGTGTTAACTGCCATGCCAGGATGCTGCTAGTCATGCTAATTTGAACCTGAGTAGATGGTGAGAAAGTTTGGATTTTGGAAGCAATTACTCCATCAGTCTAGTAGCCTTCAGAGTACAGCAGCTCTGAAACATGGCACCATCTGACCTTTCCTCGGTCCAGGGCTCAGGAGAAAAAAACAGACTTTCTAATCTAGATCCAAACGGATGCCGATGGAACCAATCTCACAGTTCACTTCTGCAAAGTTTATGGGAAGTTTGTGGGATTTATTGTTTCAAGAACTGAAGGACATTTACCTACCAATGCAGGGGAATAAATTTCAAGTACATTTAGTATTGGAGAACAGTCGTTTTAGTGCTGATTTCAATCCACTTGATTTTCTCTTTAATCTTCCATCCTCCACTTCGACTGGAACACCACACACACACACACACACACACACACACACTCACACACACACACACACCCCTTTTTTAGTTTGAGGCTTGGTTTGTAAAAATGTAGAGTTTTTAACAGCAAAAGTATGGAAGCAACCACAATTAGAAATCTAGTGTGGAGTATTCAGAAAAATAAAATACAATGTGACATAAGTAGTGAAATAGGGGGGCAAATTCTCAACTGTACATTGTAAGGGGCAAGCAATTTTCAGAATAAAATGTATATTGTAGTTCCATTTTGTTAAAAGGTATACACACCCTGATATATATACAGGCAGTCCTTGGGTTATATCAGATTCGATGTACATTGTTTTGTGGTTACATTGCCATTTCCCATATATATATATGCATATATATATATATATATATATATATATATATATATGAAGAGGTAATATTCTAATTGGTCCTAACAATGTCCCAGTCATGCACAGTAAACAGGCTGCACCTTCACAGGAGCTGGTGGGCGGGGACAGGGGAGGAGACTTCCACCCCCAGTGGAGGTGCACACAGGCCTGCCCAGTGCTAATATCACACTGCCTCAGAGGCGGAGGCTGCTCCCAACAGAGCCACACACAGACAGGAGCTGATGGGTGGGGACACAGACAGGGGGCCTGGCTAAGTCACCACAGTGTGGCTTGAGCAGGCCCAGAGCGGACACTGACATTTTTTCATGGTGAAGGGACATTGGTGGTTGTGGCAGCCAGCAGTGGCAGCAGCAGGGTGATGGTGTTGGTACCTTCCCCTGATCAGCCCAGTTGCCTCCTGTAGAGGGAGGCCAGACAGTGGCTAGGCCTGCATTTCAGGGGGAGCAGGCCTAAGCTGTCAGTAGGACATCCCCTGAGGGAACCCAGACTGTGAGAGGGGCAGGCTGGGCTGAAGGGACTATCCCCCCTAAGTGCATGAATTTTGTGCACCAGGCTCCTATCTATCCTATCTAATAAAAGAGTAATATGTTTATCCTATCTAATAAAAGAGTAATATGCAAATTAACCATCACTCTGCTATATCCACAAGCAATGCCCACCAGCCAATCAGGAGCAAGTATGCAAATTAATCCCAACCAAGATGGCTGTAGCCAGTTAGTGAGCAGCAGGGAGGCTTGGGTTTCCCCAGTGATAGAGGAAGCCAAGCTTTCTACACACCCTTGGTGGGGCCAGGCTTCCACTCAAGGCTACAAAGTTTCAGTTATAGAAAATAAATAAATCCCAACAGAAATGGTGACAGCCAAAGAGCTGGAGAAAGCAGGAGGCTAGGGTTGCCCCTGGAGATGGAGGAAGCCAAACTTCTGCATCCCTGGCCTGTCTTGGCCTCTGCTTAAGAGTTCCAATTATAGAAAATAAGTCCAAACAGAAACAGGCTAGGCTCTACTCCAGGCTACAAAGTTTAAACTGTAGAAGATAAATAAATCCCAGATACCAGGGTCTCCACATGGGTTGCTGGGGGGCATGGCCAACCTGCAAACCACCAGAGGCCCCTTACTCAGGACACCCCATGCCCTAAGGGAAGCCCAACCCTAATCCAGGACACCCTTCAGGGCAAACCAGCTGACCCCCACCCATGCACCAGGCCTTTAGCCTATCTAATAAAAGAGGAATATGCAGATTTACCATCACTCCCAACACACAAGATGGCTGCTCCCAGGTGGTCAAAAATCCTGCCCCCATGAGGACACAAGATGGCCACTATAAGATGACCAGTAGGGGAGGGCAGTTTTGAGAAACCAGGCCTGCAAGGGAGGGCAGTTGAGGGTGATCAGTCCTGCAGCAGAGGGCAATTAGGGGTGACCAGGCCGGCAGGGGAGGGAATTTGGGGGTGACTAGGCCTGCAGGGAAGAGCAGTTCGGGGGCAAACAAGCCTGCAGGGGAGGGCAGTTAGTGGTGACCAGGCCTGAAGGGGAGGGCAGTTAGGGGCAAACAGGCTGGTAAGGGAGCAGTTAGGCATCAATCAGGCTGGTAGGGGGAGTGGTTAAGGGGTGATCAGGCTGGCAGGCAGAAACAGTTAGGGGCAATCAGGAAGGCAGGCAGGTGAGCAATTGGGAGCCAGTCCTAGATTGTGAGAGGGATGTCCTACTGCCTGTTTAGGCCCGATTCTGGTGGATTTCCCAGATTGGAGAGGAATGCAGGCTGGACTGAGGGACACATCCCCCTGTGCATGAATTTTGTGCACCAGGCCTCAAGTTTATATATAAGAAAAAGTTCTGTCATTTCATCGTATGTACATATGTGCTTTATGTTTTTTATGATTTATTTACCACAAGTAAAGGTCAGGAATTATTATATTTTAATTTTTTTTTACTGTTTCACTTCATTACTGCTGTGTGTGTGCTCCATGTGAGTGAGATAGATGCTTGTGTAGGTGGGTTCTGACTTATGGCAAAAGTTGTGTTAAGTCATGTCGTAGGAATGGATCTCTGATGTAACCCGAGGACTTATTGTATTTGCATAAACACACACATATATAATACACATATAGACACATGTGTGCTTGTGAAAGAGTACAAAAAGAGAAAGGATAGAGTAAGGAGAAGCAGAGATGAGAGTCTCAGATGCCTGGAAGGAATCCTCAGGAAGATGAGAAGCTGTGTATATTAGTGGGACCAGGCAGACACCTGGGCACAGAGCGGAGTGAAGATGACTATAAGTGCTCTGTGCCTGAACTTACATGTCTTTTAAAAGTCATGTAAGATACAAATAAAGGTTAGATTTCACCCCGTTATTTTGGTTATTGGACTATGTTTTTTTAAAAAATGCCTGTGTCAGCCCTACGTAGATGAATTAGAGGAAACTTCAACTTTTGCTTTTGGACTCTAAGCCTCTGGGCCTTACCCTTAACCCACACAGTAGCTGCAGTAGGAAGAAGAGAGATTGTTACTCATGCTGAGAAATAATAAGGCTCCTGAGACCATACCATTCCCATGTACAGCTTCGATGCCACAGAGACATTTCTGAACTATAAACTACCAATGCCTAACCAACACGGTAAACTATGCTGCTATAGAGCTTTCTTCTTACAATGAATTCTCCTGGTCATAAGCAAACTTTTCTTCATCAATACTTATTCCATTAAGATTCTGGACTTCATAAAGTTATTAATATGTATTAATAATTAACTTCATAAGTTTATTAATAGCTATTCATAGCAGCTAAAATCTATCAAACTACGTTCCAAGCAATGTTTAATATAGGCATGATCTCAATTATTGAACCTTTACAACATCATTTGAAGTACTAGTATTACTTTCCTTTTTCATATGAGGAAACTGAGATACAGAAAGTTTAATGTGAGTTTCATTTTAGACCAAGGTCTCATAGCTTCAGTACAAACGCTTTTTCCATAAAATATGCTGCCATTTAAAAAAATAAATCATTACCTTTCTACTTTCCCACAGCCCTCACCTCTTCTTATAAATAAGATCCTCAGAAAATTCCTAAGAGATTTTATGCTGGTCTTTCCTGACCTCTCAAGGAAGATGCTATTGTAGGCCTGTCCTCAGATTTCGGCTGAAGGAGACTAAGGGGAGATTCTCCTGTATTGCTCAGGTACTTGGGGAAGGTTGGGGAGGGGAAGATGGCCACATTTTGTTTCCTGCCTCTACTGAGAATCTACACTATGTCATGCCCAACCCCAGACTTCATGGGAGAGCTAGCACTACAGAATTTTGTCTCTGCTTCTGATATCATCCTGGTCCACTCTCTCCCTTGCTCATTAGGCTCCAGCCACCCCAGCCCTCTTTCAAAATACCAAGAATGTTTCAATCTCAGGACCTGTTTCTTCTTCCTAAAATGCTTTCCAAGATTGACTTCTTCTCATCTTTCAGAAGCCAGTCACCTTCAGATCCAATGCCATTTTCTCAAAGAAATGGGAAATTCATCCTGAAGTCACCCTCGCCATTCCCTGTGGATTTCATTTTTTATACTAAATTTCACTACCTTAAATATCCATTTAGATGTCAGGTTTACTTGTTTGCTTATTGTCCTTCCTGGTCTGAGACATAAGGTCCATGCACGAGCTTGCTTTGCCTGTTTTGCCCTCTTCTATGTTTCTAATGCTTAGATCTTACTTAACACATAGTTGGTGCTCAAGAAATAAATGAATGAGATGTATCACCTTAGGTCTATGCATTTGGCAGCTATGGGTCATGTAGTCTAACAGCCAAGGAAGATTTCCAAAACTCAATCTCCATATAGGGCTGGAATTGTTACATGAGTGAATGAAATCTTGTTATTACATCAGGGAAGGGATGAGCTCAGTAATAATATTGAAGTCACTCATATTAGCCTAAATATGATCTCATATGACAAAATACTAAAAATATTAATACTTTATTTCAAAGTCAATGATATGCCTTGTCAAAGTATTGGTGATGTTTTTTCCTCAAATGGCATGGAGCTGAGTTAAAATACACATTTTCTGGTTCCATGTGACCTGTGGAGATAAGATCGGTAGCACTGAGGTGGAAAGCTCATGTGGAAGAGACCAATTGTTCTAAAATCATCTTGGATGGTACAGCTTCCTAATGTCTTATACCCACAAAGTAGTTTGAAAATGTGCAATGCTGACTGAACACCATGTGTAAAATGTCCAGTTTTCCCAAATGAATTGAAGTTTGCGCTGTAATACTTCACAATTAAGTTTATCATACTTAACAGTCCTGTACCCATTTCTTGGAGTGTGGATCTGGCTGGAAGAAGGCATTCTCCCTATCTGACTTCTCCAAGTTGCTCTAGATTAAGTGCAGGTTGAGTGCTGGGCCTGCTTCACCCAATAATTCTGCGTAAGCTCCAAGTCTCTCCTCTTCTCTGTCTGGCTGATGATTTCTGTAGGCTTATCAGGAATATTAGGATCTTGCTCTTTTACTATTTGGGTAAGGTGTGTGTTCCAGTGCTTACTGAGGATAAATCTTTTGATGTTGTGCTTGCCTTCACCATACAGGCTTTTGCAGACATGGGAAGAATTGGCCACTGAAAGACTTTAGGAATGCAACAAGGATATCTTGGTGCCCTTCTGTTGCTTGTAACCCTGATCTCCAGTTGGGTCTCTCGCATCAACTTTACCAATCCTGCTGGCAGATATTAATCAATGGAACCTCCATAATGTGGTGGCTGATAATGGCTTAATGATTATTCATCTGTTTTTTTTTTTATTATTTTAAATAGAGGCCTACTGAGCTAAATCACGTGGCCCCACACACCTGCCTGCGCCTCACCATGCCCGCCATGCCACTCGAGCTTCCCCATGCCAGCCTTGCTGTGCTGCCTCACCATGCCCATCCATCCACCTACGGCCTCACCCATCCACTGGCCACCAGTCTTGCTGAGATCAAAGCCTGTGGGCCGTGGAGGAGGGACCAAGAGGTGCTCCCCCTTCATGGTGACCATTTTGTCATTACGGCACTGGCTTTTTATAATATAGATAAGGGACTCCTGCAGATTGAAATGCCTTTAAGATCCAATCTAATTAATCTCTAATGGTCTGATTTCAAGTATCAGCACAGAGTGGAGATAAATATATCCATAACCATGCTCTATATTTATACTTGTAATGATTATCTAGTTGTTGCCTTTTAGTCAGGATCTATGTTTCACTGACAGCACACACAGAAAAATGTTTGGCTTCAAAATCATGATGAATGAGGAGACAATATTAGAATAACACCACGGAACATAAACTATTATAATTTCCTCTACTAATGAAAACCAAGTAGTGATTTCCAAAGTTTACATGTGAAAATGAATTTGGACATTGGTACTTTTAAGAAGGAAAAAAGGGTCAATTTTTATACTTAAGAAAAATACCATATAAGCTGAAATGTGCTTACTAAAAAAAAATAACAGTGTGAATGCAACATGCCACACTTCATGAAAAAGGTTAAACTACTTCATGACTTTTCCTCTTAAAACTAGACTTGAAAATATCTTTTGTTGAAGAAAATGCACAGGAACATTTCCTCTCTATTTCACATGCTTAAGAAACTAGAGAGCATTTCAGTGTGTATTAATCAGAAAATGCAGAGCAAGAAGGGAGGACATTTTCAGAGAGATAATTTGGGAGATGAGAGACCAGATCTGATTAGTTTCCACAATTCTGTTAAGGATTACTTTCCATGAGTGAAAAACATTATTCCCTTCAGATTATTTTTTCCGGGTTGTGCTCTTTTTGCAAGTTTCAACTTGATATTTAATTCTTTATAATCATCAGCTCACAAAATTTATTGGGCACTAAAGTAATCTTGCAGGGCCTGCTAAACAAGCAGCTTTCTGAGCCATATTGATGGCTGTTTGGAATCACTCAGTCCTGGGCTCAGGACCCTGCCATTTTAATGAGAACCTCAACACCTCCTGGAAATGACAGAAGTTTTGCAAACATGGTTTTGGAATCTGTGTGATCCTCCATTCACTTATTAGAAGCCTGTCTAATTTTGATCTTTGTGAAGGATGAACATGACGTTCATTCATGTTATTGGCGAAGCCAGATCAGAGGCTTCACACTGAGACACAAGGACATTGTCAGAGTATTATGCTAAGTGAAATAAGCCAGTCAGAAAAAGACAAGTATTATATGAGCTCATTCATATGTGGAATCTAATGAACAAAAACTGATGAGCAAAATAGAACTAGAGACATAGAAGCATGGAGCAGACTGTTGACTGGCAGAGGAAAGGCATAGGTGGAGGGTGGTTCAAAAGAGATCAACCAAAGAACTTGTTTTGTATCCATATATGCATAACTCATGGGCACAGACAACAGGTTGGCGAAGGCCTGGGGTCGGGGAGAGGGGTGGGCTACAAGGGGTCAAAGTGTAGAAAAGGGACACGTGTGATACTTTCAACATGAAGATTAAAAAAAGAAATCATGCCTCCCTCCTGACTTAGATTTTAGTGAGCAGGATAAGTTGGAAGGCACCCAGACATAGAGAACAGGTCCATCAGCGTAGGTGGGAACTTTTCCTCCTTCTCTACAGACAGCTGCACAATGACAGCTGAGTTTGGCTTCTCTATGGGTCTCTGGGGAAAATAGGCCTTTGGGTTCAGTCCATGATCCAGCAGGGAGGGTGGTCAGAGACTTGGTCAGCAGCCTTTATTCTTGGTGTCTATTCTGGTTACTCAGCTCTCCAGACATTATCCTCTCTGGTTCTTTTTCTTCTACCTTACCATTGGACCATTCATTGGCTCCACAGCCTCTGGACATTTCCTAGTTTTTATGTTTTCCAGGGCTCCCCTTCTGTTCTTCTCTCTTCATACTGTCTCTCTGTGTGATCCCTATCATCCTCCCATTAGTAATCACCATCCATGTCTCCAGCACAGACCTCCAACCCAAGATCTAGAGCTAAGTGCCAGAACTCCAGGAGGACAAGTGTGTCTTTTCAGATTTCCTGTCAGAATCTGGAAAGACCAAGTATAAAACCAAAGCCATTGCCTCACCCTGAAGTTGGTTCCTCTTATGATCTTAATCTTAAAAATATTGTTCAGGAAGAAACCCAATGATAGGAAGCTCTAGGCTCTATTCTGAACCACTTTTCTGCCCATGAACAGATGCCACATTCTGCCAACTTCACTTCCAAAGTGTCTCTCAAGTTGTCTCCTCTTCTTTTTCCCATTGCTCTGGTCTCTCTTGCTTAAATACTCCTATCTCCCGTGTTACCCTCCACTCAGTCAACAGGAGCTTTCTGAACACAGACTTAATTCGCAACACATGTTACACATCTTGGCAGATTCAACCCCCTCCACCTGCAATGACATTGTATTTTTGTGTTCCTTCTTTTCCTAGTCATAATTAAGAAAAATGCTATTATTTGTAGAGATGATGATGACAAAATGTGATAGCTGATATTTGTAGACAGTTTACTGATACTATGTGTCCTTCAATGTGCTAGGTACTTAATATGCATTATTCCACTTGAATTTCATAAAAATCTTAAAAAGTAGGTGTTGCTGGTATTCCCCTTTGCAGATGGGACAGTTGAACTTAGAGAGATTAAGTTGCTCAAGTTCACATGAGTAGTAAGAGGGGCTGCAGGTCAGCTCTCTTTGAATCCAAAGCCTGCACCCCTACTCACTTCCCTCTGCCTATTTTTATCAAGTTTCAACAATCCTATGGAGAGTATTCCTCCGACATGCATTTAAAATCACTTTAGATACTCCCATGAATGTAATCAAGGACTTGAACAGATCCACCTAACTCCTACCCAGATAGGTCACGGTGAGTTTCTCACTATGTTGTTTATAAAATAAACATATGTTGAAGAGGACAAAACCTATAGCCCCAGCTTTCTAGAATCACGATTTACTTTCTATGCTAATAGTCTTTCAAATGTATTAACTGTTAATGACTAAGAAACTCTGAAACTTCTTACAGTGTTAATAGATTTGTTAATTATTTCCCAAGTACATTCACCAGAAAACTAGTTTCAAAATTTTGAAATGTCAATGAAAGCCTGGATAAAAAAATGTTACCCTTTTACTGCAGGATGTCTCACAGTGTACTAGGTATTGTGATTCTCAGAAGAGAGTATACAATATATGCTTCTGAATACATTTGATCACCATGTTAATTTTTAATTAAAAAAAACAAACACAGCATAGTTCTAAAATATACATAAATGGGAAATACTGAAGAGCCACCTGTTAATACAGAGTCAATCTTTGCATTTGACACACATGGACCATGCTATTTATTTTTACTTAAACCCCATATATGTATTGAAGAGCATCACCATGTTTTTATTCTATTTAGAAATTATGGTAACTGGAGCAATCACCGTGTTGAGAAGATGTGGAGGATGATAAATTAAAGTGTTGACCTGTGTCTTCAGGAGGCAGATTCATGAAACCAAGCTTGATTTTTAAAAAAAGGAGACTGTGGGTCCTTTCTTCTTTGCAACTCTCTTTGTACATCTAATACATCATTCATGTGCTCTCTTTATTATTATTTTTATTCATAGGCTCGTAAGATAAGCAGGGAGAGGCTCTGCTTTCTGTAACTCCTTTTCCCTAACATGAATCAAGGCATTTGCGGAAGCAGTCACCCATCATTACCAGGTTCCGCTTTCTTGGAAATCCAAGCTGCCCTGAAAGAATAAGAGCGGAGCCTGTTCTCAATGGAGCATTTTCAAACCATAGCAAAATGTTTCAAAGCTCTCGTCTTACTCCAAACTGTTGGGCTTTGGTCCTTGGTAGCAAGACCCTCAACTCCTCACCAGGGCAGCCTCCTTCAGGTTCCACAATGCATATGATCTGCAGTCCCCTGGCGCCCTGCCTCTCTTCTGCTCCATGACCCAGGCAAGCCAAGAGTAAAACACAACATGCATCTCCATTCTTTGCGGGGAGGCTTGAGAGCTCTCCTGGCTTTCTGCCCTTTTGGAATGGGGACATTCGTTCAGATGGAAGCATGGGGTGACTATTTCTGTGTGGGTCAACAGAACTAAAGAGAAAACGAGGACTTTTCCCCACCACACACGATATCTGCTTTTGTTGGTCAACATTCAAACAAATGGCTGCAAGAATTAGGAACCTATTTTACCAAGCAAATGAGACAGGTGACCCAGATCAGAAACTTGTCTGAGCTTACTCTGTTTTCCTTATGTGAATGGATATTACTTTCAGGTAAATCATTGGCAAAAAGAAGGCCATCTCTAGGCCACTTTGGCATTATTAACACATGCCTGCCTCCTTCCTCTTTTTAGTTGCATGGTGGACATTTCATCAAATTCCTTCCTTCCTGAGGACCATTAGTTCTTTATTTTATGTCTCTGAAACCTGAGGAAGGTGGTCTGATCTAGACCTATGGCTCTAGGCCTGTTTTAACTTCCCCATGTCCACACATTCATGGATTTTCCTTCCTCTCTCACTATACTGCTGAGGTTTATGTTTGGCTGTGTTGTCTTTAGTGTTACAAACTGACCTATGAATATAGTTCAATATCAGAGGTAGCAGATATATCAATAATTGGGATGCATTAAAATCACCCAAGATAAAGACTATATATGGAAAAAAAATGAATAACTTTTTCCAATCTTGGGTTTTCTCTATTTTTCCTTGTATCATAAGTAACTATTTTTTAGAATAACCAATATTTCTATTTGATGACTTTTTGAAATCTATAGAATATTGCCTTTTTCATTCTCATTTTGTCTCACAGGCACTGGCTTTTCTCAACCCTACATAACTGAAATTAGATAACTACATCCTTTAGTTCATTACTTGTCAATTTTGAGAACTGGGGTAAGTATATTATTCCAAAAGGTAGGTATAAATTGTTATGTGAGAATATGAAAACTAAGTATAAAAACTAAGAAAATTTAAATAAAGGTCATAGATTATATTTACTCATTGGGGTTGGGAAAAGGGGTGGAAAGCAAAGTGTGATATATAGTTACATAAGGGCCTGGTAAAAGGAGATTCCCTGCTGTACATCCTAGTGTATTCTTGCATTTATACATGCGCAAAAAAATCTAAACACAATCCTGTGTGATTTGGAATCCTTATAAAACGGGGGCATCAGGAATCTTTTAGTGTATTTTGCATAAGCACAAAGACTAAGGGTCAAATGTTGCAATGTAAAAAAGTCTTAGTGGTCAATGAAAATGCATACTCTGAGAAAAATACAGCACAACAGTATATACTCTCACTTAGAAATATCACCATGAACTTACAATATTAAAATAACATGTCTCTTCCATCTGTCATTAAATATGGTCAAGAAACAGTAGCATATTTTACCTACCATCAACTGTCTTTATTACCCCTTGTATCCAGATCTTGGACTTAAATATCCATGCTATCTTCTGCTATCTTCTGCTACCTCTGGTAGGGGTGCCGAGGCCATGTCTTGGAACAAACAAAAAAGTTGGAATGGGTCTGGGAACATTTTATTGTTGCCAGAAAGCAAGGATAGTACTAAAACAGTAAAAAATGGGGCCAGGTTAAAGAGACTCCTGTTGGCCAAATTTTGATGACTTGGCATTGTGTGTTAAGAGAGCATAAATTATGGTTGACCAAAAAAAGCAGAGCCTAGTCTCCAAAAGGTTATTTGCTTATAGTACTTAGAAAAGAGTTAACATAAGGCACATGCAAGAGAGTTATAATACAAAGAAGGGTGAACAAAACCAGGTATGTTTACCAGGATGTTAAAATAGGAGGTATTTTGTTTCCTCTGCCAATTACATTCCTGACTATAAATTATTTAGTATACTAGAAGCTTGGTGCATGACATTGCTTAATTCATAGACCTAAAAAAATGGTGTCTAATGAAAGCACAAAGGAAAATAAGTATTTCCTTCTAAAGAAAGTGGTATAGACTGAATGTTTGTGTTTCCCTACTTCATATGTTGAATGTTAACATCCAGTGTGATGGTACTAGTATATGAAAGTATGGCCTTCTTGAAGCCATTCAGTCATGAGGATGAGGCCCTCATGTTTGGTATTAGTGCCCTTATCAAAGAAACCCCAGAGTGTTCCCTGGAAGTCCCTTCTGCCATGTGAGGACACAGTGGGAAGATGGCCATCTGTGAACAAGGAGGGGACCTTCTCCAGACACTGAATCTACCTGCCTCTTTTTTAAAAAAAATAAGTCTTTATTGTTCAGATTAATACAATTGTCCCTCTTTTTTCTCCTCATAGCTCCCCTCCACCTGGTTCCCCACTCTACCCCACGCCTTTAACTCCCTGCCATTGTCCTCATCCATAGGTGTTCAATTTTTGTCCAGTCTTGATCTTGAACTTCTCAGCCTCCAGAAATAAGAAATAAATTTCTGTTGCTTGTAAGCCACTCAGTCTATGGAATTCTGTTATAGAAGCCTGAGCAAACTGAGACAAAATGGACCGAACTAAAACCCCTTTGCAATAAAGTATGAGTTACCATGAAGACACAATTTCAAATTCTTCTCAACAAACCAAATCATTGTAAGTTTCTGCTTGGTCAAGTTAATCCCAAGACACTTTTCTTCTCAACACTGCACCTGAACATCATTTAAAAACTAAATGAGACAACATTTAATGATTTAATAGAAGCAGATCCAGGCTTAGAGAAACACAATAAATGTAGAAGCAGAAATTTAATATGGTAGAATAAACTGACTGAAAAAATGTCTGGCTGGGTGAGGCTATTATTGTCTTTGTTAAAAGGGTAATGGGAACACTGGATCTTGGAGGTCTGTGATCTCTGCCAAATGGAGTTAACAGGTCAATGATTTCAAAGGGCCATATTCAATGGATTAAAAAAAACCCACGTATATATTTATTGATTTCAGAGATGAAGGGGGAGAGAGAGAGAGAGAGAAACACCAATGATGAAAGAGAATTATGGATTTGCTGCCTTCTGCATGCCTCACACTGGGAATTGAGCCCACAACCTGGGCATGTGCCCCAGCCAGGAATTGAACCAGGACCTTTGAAAGAAAATATAGTTCATAGATCCATGCTCAACAACTGAACCATGCCAGCTAGACTCAATGGATTTTTTAGAAGGGGAGGGGATGGAGTCTGATGCCTTGAATTGAAGTGGGGATGGCATAACCCTTACAGGATATTAGTGTAAGTAAGCATATCTTAGAGTCAATTGATTATTTTCTCAATTTTGTGTAACAGATTTTTGAGTAGATTTTGACTCCAAACTGTTTTTATTCGTACAGGTTCAGAAGGGTGACCAAATGACAGTCACAAGCAGGCAGTTAGGAGGGCATACGACCCTTCAATTCTCTTGTACTACCTAAGTCTCTTTCCTGCGCTCTTTCTACCTGTAAATGGAACACCCCACAATGACTGCTCTTAGATGTTCTTCCAACCTTAGTGGGTGGGAGTTTAGAAGCAAAAACCACAACAAAACAGTAAGAATAAAACCCCATTGTGCAAATATAAGTGAAAATTTCTGGTAGGATTGTTAAAATTGAAGGTAGATCACTACTCATGCTTATTTCTCTTCTTCACCACTTCAATGCATCCACCCTTGCTACAGCAACCCACAAGTTGCTCTGCCCTCTATGTGGGCTATGCAGCAAGGTCACCACTCAAAACCTGGCCACATCTACAGGACCCCCCTGCACACTCAGCACTCTGCCTTCATCTGTTTTGTCCAGCTCCATGATTGGTCACACTTTGCTTTCATCTTTGCCCTCTCTATCAGTTACGCCTGATTCCCCACAACACATAGAGCACATGGACTATCCCTTATGCTTCAGCATAAACAAAGATGCTATCAAAAATTTTAACATTCTGAAATGAATGGGAATTTTATTAAAAGGTGAGAAATTACAGTAATAACTGCTAATCTTTTCAATTTGAAAGCTGAAAAAGTGTGGGTATTCTTTTAAAATTAATTCAGATATAGTAATTAGAGCAGATGAAATAGTCAACTAGTAAAGATCATATGTATTTTAATAAAAGAGATAGAGCAGAAGGATTAGTCAACTAGTAAAGATTATATCCTATATAATAAAAGCTTAGTATGCTAAGTGTTCGATGGTCTGGTTGTCTGTACAACCAATCAAAGCATAATATGCTAGTGATATGCTAAGGTTGCTCAACTGCTTGCAATGATGTGTACTAACCACCAGGGGGCAGACAGTTGACTGGTTGACCAGTTGAAAAGATGCTCTGACTAGTAGGTTAGCTTGCTATAGGGGTCTACCAGATCAGGACTGAGCAAGATGGGCTAGACACACTTTAGAGCCCTCCCATGGTCCCTCCTAGGCTGGCCAAACTCCCGTGTCCCTCCCTGGCCCCAATCGTGCACTGGTGGGGTCTCTTGGCCTGGCCTTCACGCTCTCCCAATCTAGGACCCCTTGGGGAATGATGGAGGCCGGTTTTGGTCAGATACTGCAGGCCAGGCTGAGGAACTCCACTGGTGCACAAATTTATGCACCAGGCCTCTAGTATTTTAAAAAAAAATATTTTATTGATTTTTTACAGAGAGGAAGAGAGAGGGATAGTTAGAAACATCTATGAGAGAGAGACATTGATCAACTGACTCTTGCATGCTCCCTACTGAGGATGTGCCTGCAACCAGGGTACATGCCCTTGACTGGAATCGAACCTGGGACCTTTCAGTCTGCAGACCGACACTCTATCCACTGAGCCAAACCGGTTTTAGCTCTAGTATTTTTTAACAAAGGAGATTTTTTAAATATATATTTTATTGATTTTTTACAGAGAGAAAAGGCAAGAGATAGAGAGTTAGGAACATCGATGAGAGACAGAGACATAGATCAGCTGCCTCTTCAGCAACCAAGATACATGCCCTTGTCTGGAATTGAACCTGGGACTCTTTAGTCCGCAGGCCAACACTCTCTCCACTGAGCCAAACCAGTTTCGGCTAATAAAGGAGATTTTATAAGACATTTTAACATGTGAGAATAAAACACTATTTTGTAAAGCACAGATGGTTATTAACCCAAACTCTATTCTTATAAAAATCGGAAAACTCATACTTGGAGTTCGACCTTTAAGAATCTAACTCATTTTCCTTATTAAATGTTCTTTGCTTTATGTAATAGCCCTAGATAGGAACACATCTGACTTGCACTAAATTTTCCAATCTCTGGGTATTTATATAAATATTCAGAGGAGAAATGGGCTGTTTCCAATAGCTTTAATTAGTTTTCCATATATGTGGGCCCTAATCCAGTTTTACTAAGATATTACACTTCATGATGGCTGTTAAATACAAACTGAGTGTGAACCTGGGAACTTTAATTTATAGACATCTCCTCACAGAGAATAGGGAGCATCAATATTGCTCTACTATTACTCAAAGTTTTATCACTAACCTGAAATTGACCTACTAAATGACTGTCGTGGGTAAGGCATAAAGTAGAACAACTGAGTGCTGACTTATTATGGGATAAAAAGCTTGCGGGATCATTTCAGGTATTTAATATCAGCACTGGCTTGTTTTCCCATTATGCTTGATAGAAAAACCAGCCAAATCACCAGGAATGAAACTTTATTAAACAAAACAATGTCATTTCTCTGTATGTTCCTCCTCTGAGTGGGTGCAGGTAATTTATGATCATAATAAAAGCCCTTTGCAACCTTCGTCTCATGATTTCTCTGCACACAAGATTCAGGTGACTAAAATGAAATGACCTGTCATTCCAGATGGTTATTGCGTTGAGTTAATGAAATTAAGCAAATTATGTCATTTGAATGCAATCTTCTTTACATTAAAATGACTGTCTCCTTCTTCCTCCCTTTAACACACCTCAGAAAGAGAAAGAAAGAGAGAAAGAAAGAAGAAGAAAGCACAAAGGAAGAACAAATAGTGTTTTTTCCCAATATATTTTATTGATTTTTTACAGAGAGGAAGGGAGAGGGATAGAGAGCTAGAAACATCGATGAGAGAGAGTCATCAATCAGCCGCCTCCTGCACACTCCCCACTGGGGATGTGCCCGCAACCAGGATACGTGCCCTTGACCAGAATTGAACCCGGGACCTCTCAATCCACAGGCTGATGCTCTATCCACTGAGCCAAACCGGTTTTGGCCAAATAGTGTTTTTTAAGAATCTTTGGGAAAGAAGTACATTCAAGGTCTGAGAGGCACAGGAGTCTAAAGATAAAAGAAGAGAAAAAAACGGTGCAGGCATCTGACTTGTGACAATCTGCCCAGTTCATGGGCAATGAGCCAAGGCTGAGGTTTCATTGCCAGGGAGTTGAAGAGCAAGACCTGCTCTATGATCACCCTGTGGGGTTCTAAGATTTGACTATCTCCTAACACCACCAGGATCCTCCATAAACTTTCACAGATTGACCACCAGGTGGCAGCAGGTAATTAGGTTTAAACTTCAGCTAAAGAAAGAGAGGAGATGCAAACCCAACCACATGCTCTAAAGGAGAAAACCAGAATACTGGCATGCAGGATCAGAAATACATGGTGAGAAATTCTCAAAGTGCAGACAATGAAACTGGGGGTCTCTATAATGTTGATAAAATTTAGTTTTAAATCCTAACTTTAGAAATCTCCTCCCTACCCCCCTCTTTCTCTCTCGTCCCAGGAACATGTATACACACTTAGCAGCTGATAACTCACGTAATTTTCACTCTTTTCCAGGTTTATATGATTTGGAATATAGGGTGAAGTCAGACTAAGATTTGAACAAAGAAAATTTACACCAAAGTGCCACCACTTTTGTAAAATGGGGATTCATAAAAGAAAGTTTGCAGTACAAAACCAACAACAGTTGACAAATTGAGGGCACACAAATACTGAATGAAATGATTCTTGATGTTTGCAATTCCTTTGCTTTGAGTTATGGTCATCAGTTTGAAAATATGCATTGAGAAAAAAATAATATTCATTTCTGTAGGTTCTTTTAAAATTTGAAAATAAACTGTACATCAACAATGACTTTATAATCATTCAAAGTGCATATACATTTTTTACTACAGACACACACACACACACACACACACAAATTTGTTACTCTATCTTTCTACAATGCAAACTGTTGTTCATGCATTTTTTGGGACTAGTGCATACAGGAAGTCAAACTCAAAAGAAAAAACACTGGGGTTCTGGTAATAAAATTTCTTCTCCTATTCACTTTTCCCTTCTATAAACACTATTTGCTGAATTTTCTTGAAATTTTAGTGTGAGAAAAAACAAATTTTGAAATTTAAATTTTAATACATTTACCATTAAATTCTGTTTAAATATTTCTTTTTAGAAGAGCAAGATAAGAATATCAAAATAAGTATTAATATTTTTCTTTATTATTTATTGAGATTCAAGTGAAGGGTAGAAAGATCATGCAATTAAAATATATTTTTAATTGATTTTTTACAGAGAGGAAAGGAGAGGGACAGAGAATTAGAAACATTGATGAGAGAGAGTCATGGATCAGCTGCCTCCTGCACACACACTACTGGGGATGTGCCCACAACCAAGATACATGCGCTTGACTGGAATCGAACCTGGGACCCTTCAGTCTGTGGGCCAACGCTCTATCCACTGAGCCAAACAGGTTTTAGCAGAAAGATCATGGGATTAAAAAACGAATTATTGAGCACCGGCCAGTATGGCTTGGTGCCTAAAGCATCAGCCCATGCACTAAAGGGTCTACAGATTCGATTCTTGGTGAAGGGCCCTTACTTGGGTTATAGGTTCAATCCTGGGCTCCAGTCTGAGTGTGTTTGGGAGACAACCAATCTTGTGTTACTCTCACCTCTCTCTCTCTCTCTCTCTCTCTCTCTCTCTCTCTCTCTCTCTCTCTCATATTTAGGTCCATTGTTGGATCTTTTGTATGTCTGAAACTATATTTATTAAGGTATGTTGTAATTGAATGTAACTATACTAACTCTGTAGGTATAACCCAGCTTTTGTATAAGAAATCTTTTATTTTGGCAATAATACTTTTGGGAAATATGGGATTAGAATAAATTACCTTATTTTTATTTTAACATAAAACTCAGCTCATATCAACTAATTGGGACTTTGTATGGTATGTAATACAAACTAAAATACTTGGATAAGGCATTTTCTATTTTAGGCCAATCCAATGAGATGCAATTAGTCAGTTGATACTGTTATTGATGGGATAATTCAGGTAAAATGTGTAACTGTAGGATCTCTATTTAGTTTTGGGTATGTAGCTTTACATCTGAAGGAAAGAAAATTTTATATAAACATATACAAATTTGGCCTGTGAGAGATTCTAATGCGGCATTCTGAATGTGTTTGAGTTTGCCCGATACTTCTAAAAAATGGTTGAGCTAACATTCATGTTCTGTGGATGCTGCCTTTATGCAGCAAAACAGGACATGTGGATGAAGAAAAAGACGCCAAAAAGAATCACCCACAGAGATTTAAGGGTAGCTTTACAGCCACAGATAGAAACAGTCAGACTCAGAAATTTCTTTAACTAAATATAAATTAAAACTTTCCTTTTATTGGTATGAGTTGCAATATTCTAACGCTTGAAGAAAATCAGACATATGTCTCAGATTGCTCTGTTCAACCTAATTTACTCTATGCATATACTTTGTGTTGGCAAAACTGTATATATATAGGTAGACCTATGCCAAGAAACCTTGTTTCAAATACACTAACATTTATTACATTTGCTAATTGGTAGGAGGCTAAGGCTCCTGTAAGGGTGTAAAGGAAAAGGAGAGATACGTAACTGACTCAGAAATCAACACTGCAATAGGTCCACACCAAGGTTATTCAACTTCGGCATTGTTGACACTTTGGGCAATTACTTCTTTGCAGTGGTCCTGACCTACTCGTTTTAGATATTTAGCAGCATCCCAGGCCTCTGCCCACTAGATACTATTAACACAGCCATCTCCTATTTCCCCAGAGTGACAAGCAAAAATGCCTCCAGTTATTGCTTAATGTTCCCTGGGTGTGTGGGGAAATAATCCTCCAGGTGAGAAGTAATGATCTACACTATGAGAATATATGTCACTTTTGTATCTGAACTGTTAACTTAGAATTTGCTCTTTAATCTTTAATTTAACTCATTCTAGGTTTTCTATAATAACCCAAATCTTTCATTACATCAAACTATGTGGTTTATCATTTACATGCATTCTTATGGCCCACATTTTGTAG
>PVJN01016406.1:0-42448 GCA_004026805.1 Lasiurus borealis
TGGTCAAAGGGGGACATAGGTAATAACAGTGGTACCTTGAGATATGAGTTTAATTCGTTCCGTAACCTTGAGGCTTGGGAAACTGAGACACTTGAATCTCGGTAAACTGGTGGGTCGTGTGCAGCCGACCCATCCACGTGATTACTCCTATCTCAAATGTTGCTCGTATTTCAAAGCAAAAATCGTTTGCTCGACGGCTCGTATCTCAAAAATCTCGTATGTTAGGGCACTCGTATCTCGAGGTACCACTGTACTTTGAATAATAAAGACTTAAAAAGAAAAGAAGTAGGATTATTCCAAAACCAAAGTCATAATTTTTGGTAGGATTCTCCTAACATTTAATTGACTTACAGTTAACAACACAATAAAAGAAGCTCATTCGGGATACAGTTTGACCCCTCTTTTCCTTGGAGGGGCACCAGGAAGTTGTGTAACGTGAAGTCCAATGTTCAGTGGGTGCTTACTTGACATTTCGTTATGAGTGAGGCAAGCTCGTGTGGCATCTGCTTTGGATGATATCCAGGCTGAAATGACTTGACCTCTCCGAGAACTTTGGGACCTGGGCTGCCAGTTTGTCAGATGAGTAGGATCTTTGTCCTAGCTTTGACCCTGACCTCTTCCCCGAGATAAAGGGGGCTCTCTTGTTCTGCCCGGCTGCCTTGATGTGTATAAAAGGATCGCTCTTCCTGTTGTCGGAGGGGTAACGTAATATCACACTTTGCTGCCCACACTTGACAAAGGCTGGTTGTAAGATGCTACTCAGAGGACTGACCGAGGGATTTGCAATTCATTCATCCCAGGTGTGCCTCCTGGCCGCTGAGGAAAGCACTGGAAAGGGAGGATCTTAGGCAAATACATTTAGGAAACAGTTAATTACTCCTAATTTGATGATTTTTGAGAGAGGCATAACATTTCCCAGATATATTGGATCACAGATGTGTTTCACGAATTATCTCCTGGGATTAGTGACCATCAACATCCTTTTGGGGAAGTCTCTCTGGACTGGTGCTTCTCCAACTTTTTGGTCTCAGGACCCTTTAACACTCTTAAAAACTTTTGAGAACAAAGTGTTTCTCTTTATATGGGTTATATCAATAGATACCGTATTAAAAAGTAAAACAAAATTTTAAAATATTAATTCATTTGAAAACATCAACAACAAACTCATTAGGTTAGTATGACATCTGTTTGTGTAAATAATTTATTTCCCAAGACAAAATAATTTGCTAATTAATGTCCAGCTTAATAGCTAGATTCTCAAAACAGCTTCTGCATTTGATTTATTGCCATATCACATGTCATGTGGCCTCTGTAAAACTCCACTGTACATGTTCATAAGAAGATGAGATTTAAAAAAGGTAAATGCTTTCGTGGCCTTGTACAAATAGTGTTGGCCGTTAAGAACCCCTATAAACGTCTCTGAGACCCTCAGAGGTTCCTGGACCACACTGATTCTACTCCCCACCCCATCCCCCCGTGGATATACTGGGAGCTTTTGAGCATTGTGTATCTGGTTGCATTAGTTCCCTAATTGTTGCTTATGTGAACTGTGCTTTGGCATGCCCATAGTAAGAGAGATTATAAAGGAAGGGGAGACACTATTTTATTATGATTGAAGTTGGTCCTATGTTTTTGATGTCCAACAATATCCTCTTTTTTTAATGTTTGTATTGATTTCAGAGAGGAAAGGAGAGGGAGAGAGGGCCAGAAATATCAATGCTGAGAGAGAATCATTGATCAGCTGCCTCTTGCACACACCCTACTGGGGATGGAGCCTGAAACCCAGGTGATGTGCTCTGACTGGGAATTGAACCCTGACCTCCTGGTTCATGGATTGAAGCTCAACCACTGAACCACACCAGCCAGCCCAACAATACCCTCTTTAGAAAGCCTTGGGGTGACACTTTGTTTTTATTATTAATGTTTTCATTGATTTTTATAGAGAAAAGGAAAGGGAGAGAGAGAAAGAGAAACATTGATTGATTGCCTCCTGGATGCCCCACACTGGGAATAGAGGCTGCACCTGGGCATGTGCCCCTGGCCAGGAGTCAAACCTTTGACCCTTGGTGCACAGGATCATACTCAGCCAACTGAGCCACACTGGCCAGGTGGGGTGGCATTTCTTACATCTCAGAAGCAAAAGTAGCCACGTCCATTGAACAGTTGGTACATCTGTCCAGTGAGCATTGATTTGTCACTTGTTTCCCTCTGCGTATTGGCTAATAGGAAGCTAAACCCTCTATGCAGCCAGCTTCTTAAAAAGCTCCTGAAACCAGTGGGTCATTCCATTGACTTCATCCCTTTAACCTCCTGGCCTTATTTTCCTTTCCGCTCTCTCCCTTCAGTTTCCTATCTCATATTGTATGGGAGACCCCCTCCTTTGAAAGCGAGGCAGGGCATAAACAGTACTTATTCAATTGAAAACCACTTCTCCCCTAATAAAGGGAAATGAAGTACATTCACAACAAAGATGAAAATGATACGGACTATGAAAAGTGCCTTTAAAAAGGTTGAGGGTATGTCCTGAGGCAGGACCCCTGCAAAACCGTGTCCCTCACTTTTAGTTATTCAGGCAGCAGAAATGCATCCACGGGTTTGCCAGAAGACACGCTAGAACACCCACAGCTGCTGTGGAAACTCCACCAGTGCCCCTCAGCGGGACAATGAATAAACGAACGGCGGCGGTCACATGGACGGAATACGCTAGAGCTCTGACAACGAACCACGCAGCCTCCGGAACAATGCGGGATGAATGGAGCCAGTTGCCAGAGCAATGCTTTCTCAGATTCCATTTAGATAAGGCGCAGAAACCGTGTAAACTAGGCCATGCAGTTGCGAGTCTGGGTAGTGGCTACTCGCACTGAGGAAGGGGAAGTGTGAGGCTGGGTTGGTCGTGAGAAACAGCCCTGCACTGACCTGGAGGATGAACCTGAGCGGGGGTTCTCGGGTGCACGCCAGACGGGGCTCAGCAGGCCCAGGGCCCAGCGGTTTCCTGAAGGCAGGGGTGTGGTCAGCAAGCTGCCTGCGCTCCCTGCCCGCCTGGGCCTCTGGGTTCTGTTGAATCTGCGGCCCTGGCTGGGACGCCATGGACAGGTGATTTCCCTCTCCCTGCTGACTCACCCTCACCTGCTGCGTGCAGGCCTTCTGCCGCCGATCCTGCCTGTGGGTAGCACCTGGGAGCCTGCTGCCTGCTGTGCCGAGCAGCGCCTGAGAGGGGGTGACTCCGATGCTCTCTTCCCTGGAGCGGGGTGCCCAGCCAGGCAGTGTCAGCCAGGTCCCCACCCCAGGATCTGCCCCCTCATTGGAAGCAGCAGGGTGCCCATCATTCCTCTGCTTCCATTCTGCTAAGTGGTGTTTCCCTAACCGGGTCATTGAACAGCACACCGGGAGAGCCCAGAATGTTGCTCCTTACAGGCGCTGGGGAACGGTGCACAGTCTCCTCCTCCTGGCATTCCCCGTCCGTGATTAAAAGAAAGCGCAAAAATAAAAAAATGGGGTGCTTTGTCCAGACTCTTTGGGTTGCCAGTGACAGAAAACCCAACCCCAAATGGTGCCCTCCCGGATGGCTCAGTTGGTTGAGCTTTCTCCTGTGCACCGAGGGGTTGCTGGTTCGGTTCCCGGGCAGGTGGCTGGTTTCAAGGTTTGATCCCTGGTTGGGGAGCATGTGGAAATACAGAAAGTAACTAATCGATGTTTCTCTCTCCCTCTCTCTCTCTCTCTCTGCATGTCCACAGTTGAGGATTAAAAAACCCAAAATGGTGCAGTAAGAAAAGTCAGATACGTAATTAAAAATTTCAGGAACACCATCATTTTATATTACCACGATCAGTTTTTAAAAATATATGCCAAAACCGGTTTGGCTCAGTGGATAGAGCGTCGGTTTGCAAACTGGGGAGGTCCCAAGTTCAATTCCAGTCAAGGGCATATACCTTGGTTGCAGGTACATCCCCAGTGGGGGACGTGCAGGAGGCAGCTGATTAATGTCTCTCTCTCATTGATGTTTCTAACTCTATCCCTCTCCCTTCCTCTCTGTAAAAAATCAATAAAATATATTTTAAAAATATATATACATATAAGCCATAGGTCACAGTCATTTGTGAATATATAAAAAAATTATACCCAGAGCCTTCAAGGAAGAGCCCTGCTGGATAGCCTAGATTCGTGATCAGCAAACTGCGGCTCCAGAGCCACATGTGGCTCTTTTGTCCTTTGAGTATGGCTCTTCCACAAAATAGCACGGCCTGGGCGAGTCTGTTTTGAAGAAGTGGCGTTAGAAGAAGGTTAAGTTTTAAAAATCTGGCTCTCAAAAGAAATTTCAATCGTTGTGCTGTTGATATTTGGCTCTGTTGACTAATGAGTTTGCTGACCACTGGGATCAAGCATGTCAAACTCAAAGGCTAACATGGGCTAAATGAATGAGGCATGCAGCCCGCCGGCCTTGAGTTTGACATGCTTGGCCTAGCTGGTCACAGGCTTTGCCTCTCCTAGTAGACGGAGTTGTCCTCTCTGTTCCACTTCTTGATTCCTCTCTCATGAGAATGTTTACTCCCACCTCCCACCCCCAGTTTGCTCATCCCTCTCCCATTCTCTCCCTGCTTTGGGGAGTAGTTACCTAGTCTGATTTTGACCCATCAGATTGCTGTGCAACCTTCTGGCCACAGGGATTGGACCTGGGATGGGCATGTGACCCAAACCAAGCTGGTATCTATTTTAGCGTTAACATTGCCTGCTGGCCTGGGTGGGCAGACTAGGGGAGGGTCTCTTTTTTCCACCAGATTTGGAGCCATGGGCGGCTGTCTTGCCCCCAAGAGGGCAGAGCTGGCCGGAGACTAATACCGTCATGGAAGGAAACAGCAGGAGACGGACGGCAGGTCCTGAAGTCACTGCTCACACGTCCTGGGTTCCCTGTGTCTGCTGCAAGGATAGCTCTGGATCCGCACATCACGTGAAGAAATGCTCTTTTTGTACCAGTTTGGGTTGAGTTTTTGTCACACGCCACCCAAAGGGTCTTGACCACGCATCTCAATTCCACATTTTAATCATTTTTCTAAAACGTGTTCCGCATGCCATTGCCACCTTAGATAAAAGAGGTTAAACACGACCCGGCCTCCCTTTGTGGCTTCGGCTTACCGCTATTGCACCGCATGTCTCGGGGGCGGTTGGGCTGGGTCCGACGCGTACCTGCTGTGCTTGTGAGATTTCTGACTTTTCCGTTTCCCTTATCTCGGCCCTGCCTCGCAGCTGTAAGGAGCAGGCTCTGGCTTCATCTCAGGTTTGCCGCTTCTAGTCCACCGTGAGATGGGAAATCAGCCAAAAACCTGGAATCTGGCAGCCGATGAAAGCAAACCCCTCCGTGTGGAGTTGCAGGCTCTGGTGGTACGAATACATTCATCGCAAGGCTTTGTGGCATTTCCAGGTTTGGGGGAGGGGGGTGGTGAGGGGGTGAGGGAGGGCAGAGGGAGTACACATTTGCTTTCTGATTCTGTGTGGGTTCCGGATAGATGAGGTTTCCTGAGGTTTCCTTTGCTTGAGACTCTCACACTAACAAGGTTTTCCTGCGAAAGGATGGCACAGCACGGGCCAGCGCCCGAGGGTTGAAAAGTGCCTTATTACTTAGCCAAGTTCTTGGGTTTCCTTCAGAGCGGGCACGGTGACCCGCTGCCGCATTCCGCACGGCAGGCTGACCTTTCACATGTTTTTTTTGTCTTCCTTTCTGAAATAGCCCCTTGATCTCCAGCCTCTAATAGCACACGCTGACTCGCCGGCCGAGCGGGGAAGCAGGCACGCGCGTGTCCGAGGGAGCGGTTTACTTAAGGCAGATGTGGAATCAATTTGGGCAAATGGGAGCTGCCAGCCACTGAACTCTGCGGCGCAGCGAATGTGGCCCGGAATACGGCGGGGCCGCTTAAGCCTCATCAACGAGATGCCAGACTGTTGGGTAAACATGTGGAGGGCACGCGGCCCGCTGCCCCGGCTTGAGCTGCGTGGAAATCCGAAGGGGCGCGCTCCTCCGAGAAGCGCCAATGGAGACGATTGTGGATGGGAGAAACATTACCGGTGTCTGACTCTGAAACAGCCGGGGAAATGGCAGCTCCGGTGATGGATCTCACCGAATAAGCAAAATCTGCCTTCGGAAATGGCTATTTTTTATTTTTATTCCTACTCGCGCTCGATGTAGACTCACATTACAGACATCAAATAGCCAGGCACAAAACTATTATTTGGTTTTTTAATCAAGAGAGCAGGATGTGGGTGTTTGCTTTTTTGTGTGTGTTTTTTATTTTATTTTTTTATTTTTTTGCAGGTCCCTGCCTTTGAAAGTTCAGTCTGAGCCGAAACCAGTTTGGCTCAGTGGATAGAGCATCGGCCTGGGGACTGAAGGGTCCCAGGTTCGATTCTGGTCAAGGGCATGTGCATTGGTTGCGGGCACATCCCCAGTGGGGGGCGTGCAGGAGGAGGCTGATCGATGTCTCTCTCTCATCAATGTTTCTGGCTTTCTATCCCTTTCCCTTCCTCTCTGTGAAAAATCAATAAAATATATTTAAAAAAAAAAAAGAAAGAAAGTTCATGAGACTTTGGGGAACAAGTGAGGTGGCGGGTGGAGAACCCCAGAGGGGTCACTCCTGTTTCTTTGCTAACTACCCATCGGAGGCCTCGCTCCATGATGGCTTGCATTAACTTCGCATCAGCTCTTGCCAACCACCGCGGTTTCCGGTGATGATGGGAGTAATTGCAGCGAGTGGGTGTCAGAGACCTTGATACAGCCAGTCCCCGGGGCCTTGGCCTCCTGGATGTGTTTCCAGTAAACACGATGACCATTGCTTCTCTGGTCTCTAGAATAATGCCTAACACATTTACACCAACACTGTAGGTGGCCCCGGGATGACCCGTGTCCCCTCAAAGTTCATCTGTGGAAATCCTAACTCCCAGAACCCCAGCATGTGACTCTTTGGAGACAGGATCTTTAGGGAGAGGATTAAGATAAAGTGAGGGCCTTAGGGTGGGCCCTAATCCAATGCAAGGAATGTCCTCAGAAGAGGAAATTAAAACCTAGACCCACATGGACGGAAGACCAGGTGGAGTCACAGGAAGAAGACAGCCATCTACAAGCCAAGGAGAGAGGCCTTGGGAGACACTAACCCATGTGGGTAACCTTGACCATGGGTTTCTAGCCTCCTGAACTGTGAGAAAATCAATTCTGTTGTGTGAGCCACCCAGTGGGTGGTACTTGGTTATGGCGGTCCTAGCAAATAATACAGCAATGGCAGAGTAAGCATCTCCTGGATATTGTTGTATCATCCGTTGTGAATGTTTCTCTAAAGCAAAATCTCCTTGTCCTATCGGATCAGTGTTCACCCTGCCAGCCTTCCCATATTCCTCACCCACGTCACCCTGCATTTTAGCCCAACTAATCCACTCATGACCCTCAAAATACCTTTAGTGCCTTCCTGCTTTTCTCCATCCCTCCGCCCACCTCGGTCCTGTGGAATACCGTCCTTTCTTCTCATCACCTATCTAAACACTACAGTTATTTGCTCCTACCTTCAAAGCTTCCTTGACCTTGCCTTTGAGGGGATCACTTTCCCCTTTGGCCTAGTTCACACCACTCATTGGCATCAGGTGGCATGGTTATCGTGGATTGTGATTTTATTGCTAGCTAGCAGGTGGCAACCATCAGCTCAGGATAAAATCCTCGCCTCTCTCTTTTGCTCACACCTGACAGTCATTCTGACAGGAAACCAATGGGCTCTGCCACCACCAGACTGTGACCCTTTCCCATCCCCTCCATGGTTACCACCACGTCTAAGCCCCTGTCTGCTCTTGCCTGGATTATGACAACAAACTCAACAGAATTTGGCTTCTATCCTTGTCACTGTGGTAGGCAGAATTCTAAGATGGCCCTGTATGCTCCCCTCTCCTTATAAATATGAGTGTGGTGTCACCCGCATGACTTGTTTATTGATCAGTTGACTTTGAGGGATATCTTTGTTGGTCCTCCTTAAAGAAAGAGGTTTGAAATGTAAAGAGAGATTCTCCATCTGGCTTTGAAGAAGCATCTGTGTTGTTAACTGTCTGAGGAGAGGACCACACGGCAAGGACTTGTGTGGCTTTAAAGATCTCAGAGCCATCCCAGCCAAAAGCTGGTAAGAAAATGGGATCTCAGTCCTGCAACCTCAAGGATCTGAATTCTGTCTGGGAGAGGGCCCTGAGTCTCACATGAGATTGAAGCCTCAGTCAACAGCTGTATTTCAGCCTTGTGAGACCCTGAGCAGAGGACCCAGCTGACCCAAACCTGGACTACTGAATCAGGAAACTAAGACAATAGGTATGTGTTGTTTTCAGCTACTAACTTTGTGGTAATAAGTTACACAGCATACACCTCACTTCAGTCTCTTCTCCACTGGCAGGCCAGGGTGATTCTGTTAGGACACAAGGCAGATCACATCCCTCTTTCTCTAAGAAGCCTCCAGTGTCTCCTGCTGTCCTTGCAATAAACCCAAGGCCTGGGACATCCTCCATGACCCAGCCTTTCCCACCTCTAATCTTACATCCTATTACCTCCCCTGTTGTCTCTGCTCAGGCACAATGGCCTCCTCACTACACCAGGAGGGCATCGGGCCTGCTCTTGTTTCCACCTCAAGAAGGTTGTACTATCCACCTGAATTCTCTCCCACCAGATTTCCCTATAGCTCCTGCCACCACCTCCTTCAGCTTTTTTTTTTTTAAGAGGCTCCCCTCATCTCTACATTGAACAATGCGACCTCTCCGTACTGAACCCAACGCTCCCAATGCCCTTTACCCTCCTCTAGCTCTGTGTAGATTACATGTTTATTGTGAATATTATTCTGTAACACTGTGTATAATTCATGTATTTTTCACGCATATCATATTTCCTTCTCCTGTTGAAATCTACACTCCACAAAAGCAGGGATCCCTGTCCCTTTTGTTCATTGACATCAGTGATCAATACTTGTTGAGTGAATGGATAGTTGTTGTGGCTTTTCACAGTGAGGCGCTTTCTGTTTAGTCTCTCTGGAAAAGCTCTAATGTCCACTGATGTTCTCTCCTCCTGCCTTAGAGGTCACCTCAGATAGTTCCCAAAGAGCAGATGCATCCTGGCCTCTGACTGTGCTCATGGGGCTGTATAAACTGCCAGGAGCAGCCCCCAACCAGCGAGGGATGAGAGTTGGTGAAGAAACAGCCCAGCTTTCTTGTCCCTCCAGGGACTGAGCCCCGGTGTGCATAGCAGCAATCTACTCACTAACACCCCTTCACTGGCTTTACTGTCTTCCCTTCTCACATCACCTTCCCAATAAATGATAGGGACCTTGTTTCAGGGTCTGCTTTTAGACTAAAGGAACCTAGACTGAATGAGTCTTCTGGTTTAAAGTATTATGGTTTTGTGTTTTTAAGTCACATTCTTAAAAACAAGCTTTGGAATTGACCAGAAGATGAAACCTCAAGTAGTTACCCCTCTGGGAAGAATGCAGGATTTCCATCCTAAGGATATCAAAACCAGAGGATGATAGAGAGCTTTTAGCCCAGTGGGTCCTAAAACTACTTGGGGCTGGTTAGGGATGAAGTTCCATCAAAGAGAGAATGGAGATCTAAGAACTGCTCTCGATATTCTGATAGCCTGAGAGAAATCATTCATTTACTAATAACAAAACCATGTGGGATTAATGTAACATTTGTTCTTGGGGGCTGAAAGCATCTCTCATTCTTTTCTTTAAAAAGAAAATGAAGTTGGATATTTTCTTTTTTTGTTGTTGTTAATCCTCACCCAAGGAAACTTTTCCATTGATTTTTTTTAGAGAAAGTGGAAGAGCAGAAGGAAAGGAAAGAGAGAGAAAGGAGAGAGAGAGAGAGAGAGAGAGAGAGAGAGAGAGAGAGAGAGAGAGAACCTGCAACCCAGGTACATGCCCTTGACTGGGAATCTAACCCTTGACCTTCAGTGCGCAGGCCCACACTGTAACCATTGAGCCACAGCAGTCAGGTCAACATCTCATTCTTATGGCATACTAGAGGCCTAGTGCATGAAATTCATGCATGGGTAGGGTCCTTAGTAGCTGCTGGCCAAGGGCTCCCTTCCCTAGCTGCCAGCCACTGACAGGGGCCTTCCACCCTTCCTTCCGTGCCATGCCCATGTCTTAGTGAGCGATTGAACTCCCCGCATCGGTCAAACTCCTGAGGGGACACTTTGCATATTGGGCTTTTATATATTAGATTATTCTGATCAAAAGCTATTATAGTTATGGAACTATGATTAATTTTTACAAAGAGGGGAGACACCTTATTAATTCATCAAGGGCATTAGTGTTTGAAGGAATCTTTTTCTAAGTAGAGGGTTTGGGTATAAGCACAGTTGGAAAGCACTCAACTAATTCAATCCCCTCATTCAACACAGAAAGCATCTGAGGGGCCAGACACTTGGCCAAGGCCACTCAGCTGGGTGCCGAGGGCCAGGGCAGAAGGTGGGCCTTTAGCCTCTCAGTTCCACACTCCAGTCACTTCACACAGAAAGGGAATGGCCTGCGCTGGGAAATCTGGAATTGACATTTCATCTGGAGAATATTTTGACAGAGCCAAAATTTTCCTTAAAGTGCACAGTGAGTGAATTTTACCCATTAGGAGATAAATTAGCAGCAATGACAAACTGCTGAATATTTGCAACATCAAATGAGCTTCCCCATGTGAAACAGCTGTATGGCATACGAAAGAATAGTACTAAAAACACATTCACTCATTCCGGGGCAGTGTGATGTGATTACATGCCTGGCATGGTACCTGGCACATAGTAGGCTCTTCGTGTCTAACTTCTTGACCTTGAACAAGTGGCATGACCTCCTCTAGATCTCTTTCTCCTAATGTGGGGAGGGGGAGTTCATGAATATCAACTGGGGAGACCCAGTTTCAAGTAATTTTTTTTTTAAATCCTCACCCAAGACTATTTTTTTCCATTGATTTTTAGAATGGAAGAGAGAGGGAAAGCCCGAGAAATATCAGTGTGAGAGAAACACATCGATTGGTTGCCTCCTGCACATGTCCCAAACAGGGCCTAGAGCTGGGGAGGAGTCTGCAACCAAGGTGCATGCCCTTGACTGGAATCGAACCCGGACCCTTCAGTCCGAAGGCCAACGCTCTATCTACTGAGCAAAACCAGCTAGGGCATCAAGTCTCAACTTTATCATGAGATTCTGGGTAAGTCACTCCAGCTCTCCAAGTCTCATTTTCCCTGTTCGTAAACGGAGAATTGAGTATAAACTAAAATGCCTTTGAGTTCAAAAATTCTGAGTCCGATGGCCCTAGATACTTCCACACATCCCTTTCCCCTTTCCAGCTCTCACAATCTCTGATTTTATTGGATTTGGAATTGATTTGTTTCTGAGATTCATTTTTTTTTTTTTTAACCTAAGTAAAAAGAAAATGACACCTTCCCCACCTTCCTTTTGGCAGTTGGGCTAATCCCAAGCAAGCAGCTCAGAGATCAACAAAGAGGTGTCAAGGAGACAAATAGAGATGAGGCCAGCCGCAGCGGGGGGTGTTCCAAAGTCTGTTTCCTCCAGCCAAAGGTGATCCCGGCGCCATTACTCTTCCTCTCGTGACAGCAGAGAGGTGCTGGCAAGCCCAGGAAAGGCTGGGACGGGAGGCTGTTAAAGTGTGGCTTTCCTCAAAGCCCGTCCTTAGATTTCTTTGGACGAGAGCATACTGCGGCAGGGGTGTCTCTTTCCTGACCAGTATCTTCCCTTTCCTGACCAGTATCTTCCGAGAACTACCAGCAGGGTGTCAGGTGACCACCCCAACCTGGTTTCTCTCAAGGAAGGTGGTCCCAGGGCAGAAACTGGGCACACAGATGTTAGAAAAAATGCCACATACAGGAAATCCTGCATTGAAATTTCATTAAAATATATATATATATTATTGATTTTTTACAGAGAGGAAGAGAGAGGGATAGAGACTCAGAAACATCAATGAGAGAGAGACATGGATCAGCTGCCTCCTGAATGCCCCCCTACTGAAGATGTGCCCGCAACCAAGGCACATGCCCTTGACTGGAACGGAACCCCGGGACCCTTCAGTCCGAAGACCAACTCTCTATCTACTGAGCCAAACTGGTTTCGGCTGGAATTTCATTCTTGATCTTGATTGCAATACAGTGGTACCTCGAGATATGAGTGCCCTAACATATGAGATATTTGAGATAGAGCCGTCGAGCGAGCGATTTTTGCTTTGAAATACGAGCAACATTTGAGATAGGAGTAATCTCGCGAATCGGCTGGCTGCACAGGACCCAACAGTTTACGGAGACTCGAGTGTCTCATAGTTTCACATGCCTCAAGGTTACAGAACGAATTAAACTCGTATCTCAAGGTACCACTGTATTTCTGTTTGTGTGTGTGTGTGTAAAAGAGAGAGAGAGAGAGAGAGAGAGAGAGAGAGAGAGAGAGAGAAAGAGAGAGAGAGAGAGAGAGAGAGAGAGAGAATGGTAGAACTTTTAGGCCTGGCTGGTGTGGTTCAGATTGTTGGCACATTGTCCTGTGCACTGAAGGGCCACAGCTTGGATTCCCAGTCAGAGCACATACCCAGGTTGGGGGTTCAATCCCCAGTCCAGTCAGGGTGTGTATGGGAGGCAACTGATCAGTGTTTCTCTCTTTCCCTCTCCCTTCGTCTCTCTGAAGTTTTAAAAAAAAGAACTTTTGGAAGTTGTGTGCCCAATGACCAGGCTCCGTGGGCAGCCATGTTCTTATGTTGCTGCTGCTGTTTTTGTTGTTGAGGGTCACGCACTTATTTTTGTTGCTGTTGTTGAGGATGGCCATGTGCTTACACCAGCGGTGCCACAGCTGGGAAATAGTTTTAAGAACTCCCCTCTCAGACTTGCTTTCCGAGTCGAAGAGACGGTCTTTGAAATGTCCTTCATGGTAGCGAAACAAGGTGTTTTAGGAGTGAATCTGAGTTTTAAAAATAGTCTGAAGTCACTCAGAGCAAGACTCGAATAAGGTCAGTTGTCTAGCTCTTTAAAACCAGGCAGAGGAATTCTGCCTGACATATGGGGAAGGAATGAGCAAATTAGAACATCATCATTTTGTACCTCCTAGGGAAACAGTTGATTCAGACGATGCTCATTAATGGATGAGCTCATTAGGTGAAAGATGGGTGGCGAACTTGACCACGGAGGGATCAGGCTGTCACTACCTGTACCGGTGATCCATCTCGGTGTCACCAAAAGTAGGTCATTGTGGGTCTCCCCGGGTGCAGCTCACAGTCCTGCCAGCAGGTGTCCCTCCACAAAGGCCAGCAGAGCTAACTTCCATCCCCAGGAACCGTGGAGGGACAGCAAAATGGCTTACATGACACGACAGGGAAGCAAAGACACAAATTCACAAAGTGAGCCATTGTACAGGACAACTGACTTGACTTCTGCAAATGAGTGGAGAAGTGAATTATTCAGGATTGAAAAAAAAAAAAGACGAAAAGAGATTGAAGAAACACAGCAACCAAGTGTCATATACGGGTCTTTTTGAAAAAACTGCCTATAGAAGGGACAGTTGGGAGGCAATGGGGAAATTTGCTACGGACTATGCATAAGATAAGAACAGAGAATTCGTATTAACTTTGTTAGCGCCATCCTAACTTTGTGGTTACATGGAAACAGTGCTGGCACGCCTCATAGGAAAAGAACGTTGGGGTGAAATGACCAGATGCTGGGATACATCAGCCAAGCACAAAAGACAACGTGAACTTTTAAATTAATGAAAATGAAGTAAATGCCACAGAAGCTTGATAATCACTGCATCTGGATGATAGTATGTGGGGCTCTGTTGTACTAGCGTCCTATTTTATTTTTAAATCCTCATCTGATTTACATTTCATTGATTCCACAGAGAAGGAGGAAGAGAGAGAGGGAGGGGAGAGAGAGTGGGGGTGGGGGAGAGAAACATCAATGTGAAAGAGCAACATCCATCAGTTACCTCCCATAAGTATCCCCATCCCTGGATTGAAGCCACAATCTTAGTATGTGTGCCCTGGCTGGGAATTGAACCCACAACCTTTTAGTGTTTGGAATGATGCTCCAACCAACTGAGACACCTGGACAGGGCTAGTGTCCTCATTTTTGTTTGAAGTTTTATTTATTTATTTACTTCTTTATTTATGATTTTTCATCTAAAGCAAACAGTGGGGGAAATTGGGGGGGGGGATGAGGGGAGAAGTGGTGGTGACTTTAAAAGCTGGTTATCCTGAAGATGGGTGCCAGGCCACTGGCTCTCTATGTCCCTTTCAGGTCAGGCAGCAAATATATTCTCCTACAAGGGAAAGAAGAGAGGAAAAGGAGTGGGGGAGGGGGAGAAGAAGGGAGCACACCTAATATTCGGGGCTGTAATGACCTCCAGGACACATTTTTGGTGACAAAGCAAGAAACAGAATAATGGGCTTAGAATGCTACCTTTTGGGTAAAAACGAAAGGGGGTAGGTGATACACCTACTTTCCGCCGGAGACACAGAAGAAACCGGTGGTTGCTTGATGCAGCAGATTTTCAACCTGTGCCATGAGCATTCATAAAGCACGCAACACCTGACTATTCAGGCAGGGGCACTGACCTCCTTTCCCTTAGCCTGTCAAATAAAAACACATGACAGCAGCCAACGCAGCGATAGCCGTCCCGTGTGAATGAATCAAAATTATAGCTTTTTTTTTTTTTTCTCAGATCAGGTGCGAAGGGTTGAAAATTGCTGCCTTAGAGGAAAGGAACTTGTGGCAGAACAGGGTTAAAGGGAAATTCACTGGTACACCACTGTACCTTTTGTATTTTTTTTTTTTTTTGAATTTTGGACAGCATGCCTGTATTCCTATGTTAAAATTACCATTTTAAAGAAAAACGCCAAAAGAGACCCGTGCATTTAGTCCTGTATTTCAAGCAGGGTGTTTGTAGTCCAATGCAGGCCGTAAGCCTTGAAGGATTTCAGATGTGGGTGATTTCCCCCTCGTTTATACTCTCTCTTTGGGGAACTACCTCCGATAGTCCTTTGTCGGGGGAGGGGGGGGGGGACTCATTGTCCCAATATGTATGAGGCTCTGTTCCTTAACCTGTGGGTTGGAATGTGGCATAGCAGAGAGATGTGAAGAGCAAGGACTTTTTTAGCCGAGACCGGTTTGGCTGAGTGGATAGAGCATCGGCCTGTAGACTGCAAGGTCCCGGCTTCGATTCCCGTCAGGGGCATGTACCTTGCTTGCGGGCACATCCCCAGTGTGGGGTGTGCTGGAGGCGTCTGATCGATGTCTCTCTCTCATCCATGTTTCTGACTTTCTATCCCTCTCACTTCCTCTCTGTGGAAAATCAATAAAACATATTTAAAATTAAAAAAAAAAAGAGCAAGGACTTTTAAATTAGACTGCCTGGATTCAAGTCCAGGTGCTACCATTCGGAGTTGTATGGTCCTGAGCAAGTTACTTACCCTCTTCGTTTCTTTATCGGAAAATAGCGCCATCTATAGCAAAGGGTTCCCATAAGGATTATATCTTATAAATCCATATAGGAATTTATTGACAAGGATTTAAAATAGTGCCTGGCACCTCATGGTTACTATTATTGGGGTAGGGCTGGGGGGTAGTCCTGCTCAGCCGATCCTTTCTCATGGAAAAGATGGATTGTTTACGGGGAAGTTGAAAAAGGTTAATGAAGACAAAGGTGCCATTATCTGAGGCTTGGGCGGAGTGGAGGGAATCAGTGAAGGAGGATGAAGCCCCCAGAGACCAGCCACCGCAGGCTGCCAGCGGGGCAGGGGGAGGAAGGGGAGTTCGTGGAATCTGAGGAGCTCCATCGGGAGAGAAGCCACTTCACAGGGAGGAAACAGGGAGAGGAAGCAGCTTCGACCACAGCAAAGCTCCGCAGGGAGAGATTGGGGGTGACAGCACCTTCTCTCCCTCCCTCCCTCCCCTCCAACTTCCCCACTTCCTGCTGGTAACTTCCAGTTCCCACTGGTGATTCCTGGTGCTCCTTTTGCACTGAAGTCCAAGGGCAGAGGAACCAGCAGACCGTGGGCCCCAGAAGGATGGAGTATGGATCTGGAAGGGTAAGTGCAGAATTAACCGCACACACACACCCTTCCCACAAAGATGGTCTGACTGAGGAATACAGGGCAACATCTGAAAGCTGTAAACGCTCCCTAAGCCATTCCAACTGGGAGGGGGAGATGTAGCGGTTGATGCTTACCCACAATTCCACGTGCTTCCTGTGGTCAGCTTTGGGGCCAGTGGACTGGGAGCAGAGATGACACTGAAAGGACAAAGCAGAAACAAACTCTGCTCCACCTTGTACTATAGGGCTGGGCCACCTGCCTAAACCCCCTCCCTTTTCTGGGAGGGGCCACAGGTGTGCCAGCAATGTCCTGACTTCCCCGACCACTGCCCGAATGGACCAATGAGGCTCCAGGAATACAGCGAGGGTCCTAATAAGGCTAAACCAGAGAAAAACCCTGACCCCAGGACCAGTCTCTGTCACCTCGTCCCTTCCCTAAGCCCTCCCACATGACCAAACCCCATATCACCCACTGTTCTTCCGGGGCTCGCTCTCTCGTCTCACTGCTGCGCCAGAAAGAGGCTCGGAGCAAAACCCGGGTTTGAATAAAGACTCTTTGCTTTTGCATCGGAAAAGGCTCCCTGGTGGTTGATTATTGGGGACCCCGAACTCTGGGCATAACAACACGCAATTAGGAGCCAGTGACATGGGATTTTGGAGGCTAACACGTTTCAAGACAGTGCTGCTTCAAATGCTTTCTTGGGGTAAGCCTCTGAGATTCGGGGATGTACCTGTGACAGCACTGAGCCCATCACATCTGGACAAATGCAGGCTGGGACTAGGCCTGGAGGTGTGCTACCCAGTGGAGAAAAAGTCCCAGCAGAGACTTGGAAAACTGTTGCAAATAGTTTAAAACAAAAACATCGCCCCGCTCACCACCATCCCTGGAGGCAGTTGGAAGTTGACTCTGTTTCCTAAGGGTCTGAACTGTGTCATCGGAGTGAATGGAACCCAGACAGTAGATGTTAGGGGCAGAGAGTA
This sequence comes from Lasiurus borealis, assembly GCA_004026805.1. Classification (NCBI taxonomy): domain Eukaryota; kingdom Metazoa; phylum Chordata; class Mammalia; order Chiroptera; family Vespertilionidae; genus Lasiurus; species Lasiurus borealis. The sequence continues at coordinate 17,058 of PVJN01016406.1, forward strand.
GGGGAACTAGGCTGGCAGTGCTATGGGGGAGGTGAGGCAGGGTCTGAGGCAGCAGGGAGAGAGGAGGAAAGGAGGAGGGCATTTCCACAGTATCCTCGCTAAGGCTCTCCTTCAAAATGATGCATTGCAGCCAGTGGATAATTTTTTTTCTTTTAAGGAGTAGAGGCGCTGAGGTAAGCATTATACCCTTTTAAGAGCTGTTTCTGTTGTAAACATCAAAGTGTAAGGAGGGTCCCTTTCTGAAATTTAAATGTAGGGTTTTGCCTCTCAATGCCTTGCTTGTGTTTTAAATTGATTCCTAAAGCATCACAGGATTCAGGGAGGAAACAGAAGCCAGATGTGGAGCAGGCCCGAGGGAGCGGGCCCTGGGGCAGGTCCCAGGGTGAGTGCCCGCCCTGCACCCAGGGTAGGCTTTCAGATAGCTTGGGTCCTTGTCAGGTGAGAGCCCCTAGGGCCAGGGATTCAGGACTGGAGCTCCCACCCTGCCCTGAAAACAACAAGAGAAATGGGGGCCCAGAGAGGGAAGCCAGTCAGCAGGGACCTGCCAACTCAGGCAACTTTGGTCTAGACCTGGGGACTGACCTTGAGGCTACAACCTTGGGGCTATCAGCTTGGGTGGGGACCTCCCAGGACCAGGCATGGGCCACGGGAAATGCCCAGGTGGAGAAGGTGAGGCTCGGCTGAGAGAAGGCACCCAGGCCAGGAAGGGTAGCTCGGAAGGCCCAGTCCCTAACCCGAACACCACAGTCCCTGCTTGCCTCGGTTCCTACAGTTTACAGTTCCCACTGGTGATTCCTGGTGCTCCTTTTGCACTGAAGTCAAAGGGCAGAGGAACCAGCAGACCCGGGCCCCAGAAGGATGGAGTATGTATGGATCTGGAAGGGTAAGTGCAGAATTAACCGCACACACACTCCCCTTCCCACAGAGAGGGGTCTGACTGAGGCTTAGTTTAGTATTCCCACTGCTCTCACTCTTTTCTGGTGTCTCCGTTCAGGTCCTTGAAGAGGGAATCTGCCAGCTCAGCTCACCATTTTTTGCCCTGGGGGTGTGCTGAGGGAGCAGGAAGGTGCCAGAAGGTTTTAATGGCCAAGCTGGAGGAGAAGACTGTGGAAGGTTAGCTTCTCTCCGTTCTCTCACACAGACAATGGATGCTTTTGTAATTTCATTTTATTTTAAAATATATATTTTTTTATTAATTTCAGAGGGGAAAGGAGAGGGAAATAGAAACATCAATGATGAGAGAGAATCATTGATTGGCTGCCTCCTGCACACCTCCTACTGGGGACTGAGCCTGCAACTGGGTATGTGCCCAGACTGGGAAATGAACCCTGACCTCCTGGCTCATAGGTTGATGCTCACTCACTGAGCCACACTAGCCATGCTTTGCAATTTTATTTTTTATTTTATTTTTTTAAATATATTTTATTGATTTTTTTTACAGAGAGGAAGGGAGAGGGATAGAGAGCTAAAAACATCAATGAGAGAGACACTGATTCAGCTGCCTCCTGCACGCCCCCCACTGGGGATGTGCCTGTAACCAGGATACATGCCCTTGACCAGAATAGAACCTGGGACCTTTCATTCTGCAGGCCGTCGCTTTATTCACTGAGCCAAACCAGTTTTGGCTGCAATTTTATTTTAAATGTAACTTCCACTTCTTCCCAATCAGGAATTGTGAAGCCTCCGTGGTTTGTACAAATTAAGGCAGGGCTGCCGATGAACTAGCCCCTCAGCCAGGCTGTGGGCAGGCTCTTCCCTGGGAGAAGGCTGTGTGTGTGAGGCCATTAATGAACGTGTCAAGGTTAGGACTTCAAGCTTTCTGTGGAAAAAAAAAATTAATGTTTACAAAAGCGCGAAGGAAGAGAATAAAAGTGCGAAGAAAAATCATCACTCCTTGCATTCAGGGCCTTTCCGAGTATGCGTGTGTGTGAGTGTGTGTGTGTGTGTGTGTGTGTGTGTGTGAGCGTGAGCATGTCTACATTTGGAGGGAAATAATTCTTCTCCATAATAAGAGAATTGCCCTACATATGCTGCTTTTTATAACCCGCTTTTCCCACCTTATCACCGCACATTTTTATGTGCCATTAAATATGCTTGGACGGCCTCTTTTTAGTGTCGCCTCGGCTTTCTGCCCTGCATAGCCGCCTTCTCCGCCCCTCCCTTCCCGGGACACTCGGCTGTGAAAGGTGCCCCTGCAGGTAAATCTCATGAGCTCCTCCAGGCCCCAACGCAAGATTTCAGCTAATCCAACCGTGCGGGGCTTCCCCAGAGGCCCTGGGCTCTCCCAGGAAATCAGCCCGCTCCCCACAGCTTCCTCACTCCCCAGCTGCTACCTGCACCGAGGACTCCAACACCCTGAGCTCATAGCATCCCCAAACGGGGCTGGAAGCTCCCTGAGGAGGCTGCTCCCGTCCCTCCTCCTTAGAAAGGGGAAACCAGGCCATGAGAGGGGAAGTGACAGCCCGCACTGGGCCAGGGAGTGTATGGCCAGGTAGGGGCTCAGGTTGGTGTCCCTCTGGCCACGCCCCGTCTCTTCTTGCTGCCACCTGCAAAGGGAGGTCTCCCGGGTGATCCTGAGCCCCAGCCCCAGGAGGGGCCTTGGGGATGTGGCTGCCTGTAAGCTTCCTGGGTTAAGTCTGGCTTCCCATCCCGGGGCGTGGCTCTCTGCCGAGGTCCCCCTCGCCGACGCCTCGGGGCTTAGTATATATTCCAGCAACAGGCCCTCCTGTCTCCTGGCCCCGCTGGTGGAGTGTCGGGGCTCAGGGGGAGATGGCAGCTTTGTAGACTCCCTCAGCCACCCAGCCTCCTCCCAGCCTCCGGCTCTCAGAGTTAGAGAGCGGAGCGAGCAGATTGCAGGGCTTGAGCAGCCCCAAGTGGCGGGACACCCTGCCCTGCCAGCTGCACCGTCAGGCAGGGAGGCCCTCGGGGTCCTACCCCAGGAGTCTCTGTTTCCAGGGGAACCCGGAGGAGGCAGTCGCAGCCGGAGGGTGCCTAGGGAATGGTCCTTCCAGCCAAATGCCAGCTCACTCAGCGGGAAGCGGGAGGAGATGATCCCAGCTCCCCATCTGCCCGTCCTAGGGGCTCTGAGCCTGAATGCAGCCCCCCACTCTCATCCCCACCCCACCCCGGTCCCATGGGGCTGTGTATGTGAGCAGCATGCATGGCATCGCCAGGCTTTACTCCCCTCTTTGCTGAGCCTGAGCCCAGGCTGGGGTCCGGCTGATCCCTGCTCAGTGTGGCAGCTGCCAAGCGTTCCCTGCCCGCCCCGGGGTTCTGGCTGGGGTCTCTCTTCCAGGGGCCCCGCTAAAGGGTGAGCCTTCTCCAAGCCCCCATCCCTCTGCTCCTTTCTGCATCTTAGAGTACACGCCGCCTCATTTCATCTTCCATCCACTCCCTTCTGCAGAATTTTTAAAATATATTTTATTGATTTTTTTACAGAGAGGAAGGGAGAGGGACAGAGAGTTAGAAACATCGATGAGAGAGAGACATCGCTCAGCCGCCTCCTGCACGCCCCCTACTGAGGATGTGCCCGAAACCAGGATACATGCCCTTGACCCCTCAGTCATCAGGCCGACGCTCTATCCACTGAGCCAAACCGGTTTTGGCTGCAGAAGTTTTTACTCGACACTCAGGACCCAAAGTTCTCGGTGGCCACCAGGTTTGCTGAGAACGAACTCAGTTCCCTTATCTTCTTAGAGACAAGAGGAGTGAGACAGTGGCTGACCCCAGGTAGTGGCAGGTGGGCCAGCTCTCCAGGCTCACACACAGTAACAGCTTGGCCCGGCTTCCCTGAGGAGCCTGAGCAAAGCCTGAAGCCCACGAATCCTTCAGTGGCGCATGCGCATGCTCTCTGCAGGGAGCCTGGGCAGATGCTCATACCCCCCACCCCTCCAGGTGAGGAAACCAGGATTTTCACTCTCCAGTCTTCGTGGTTTTATAAAGGCCCTGTGACTCCACTCTGCAGAGACAGGATCCATTTCACCACTGCAAACTAGGGGGGCGGGGGAGAGGGAGGCCTCTGAAGGAGGGAGAATGCCCTTCTGGCGCCTGGTACAAGGCAGAGGCCGGGTTCTGAGCTTGGCTGCCCAGCAGGGAAGGTGGGAGGGAAGGGTGGAGACCAAGGGATGGGAAGAGAAGGGGCAAAGGAGAGCCGAGAGGGGGTGCCCCAGGCAATGAAGCCCCAAACTGGTGCATGTGGTGGCGGATGAGACCAGAGGGAGGCCCGGGCTCTGCGGGGGGTGGCCTGCCTGGAGCTTCTCTGCACGAAGGCCAGAGGCCAGCCCGGCCCATTTTCCAGGCAGAACCAGCTCTGTCATGTGTGGAGCCCAGAGCGAAATGAAATCGCAGGAAAACGATTAGGAATTTCAAGACGGAAACTGCAGAGCAAGTGTGGGGCCCCGGGCGAGTGCACGGGGACCACCCTAGTTCCAGTGCCGGCATGGGTGCTCGGAGGTGGGCATGATAGGATAGAGCCAAAGGGTGTAATTTACGTCAATAACAGCTAAGTTTTTAAAAAATATATTTTATTGATCTTTCACAGACAGGAAGGGAGAGGGATAGAAAGCTAGAAACATCGATGAGAGAGAGACATGGATCAGCCGCCTCCTGCACGCCCCCTACTGGGGATGTGCCCACAACCAAGGTATGTGCCCCCGACCAGAATCGAACCTAGGACCCTTCAGTCCACAAGCCGACGCTCTATCCACGGAGCCACACCAGTTTCAGCAATAACAGCTAATTAATGAGCACCTGCTATACCAAGCTCTCCTCCAAGTCCCTTGTTTATTCAGTCATATGGCACCACTACCACCACCACCATCATCATCATCATTTCCCCTGAATGAGGAAGCTGAGGCACTGCCAGTTTAAGCAGCATAACCATTGTGATGGTTAATGAACGGACTAGTTTAGTCACTTTGCTCCAAGGCCTAGTGGTCTAAGGGGAGAGGTAGGATTTGAATGCAGGCCTAGGGCCCAGGGTCTAACCATCTTATAGCATTACCTTACCTGTCTCCAAACACAGAGCGAGTCTCAGCAAAGGGAAGCTCCTTACAAGGGACCATCTTGCCGTAGCACAGACTGTTCTAGAGAGGCACGCAGATAGGCATGGGCCAGAGACGGCGTTGCTGGGGACCTGGGTGAAATAGCAACAATGCGGATAAGAGTTTCTGCTCTGTCAGGAGCTGTGACGAGCGAGGCACTTTATTAGCTTCTTCAGATCCCAGGATGGTAGCACCTGGTCCCTGTGATACAGAGAAGATTAGCTAAAGTCTCAGAGCTTAGAGCTGGCCTTCCCCAGAGTCAAAGAGGTGGGACTTGAACCCACTCCAAAGCCTTTGCAGTGACACATTATGATCTGACTTTGAAGGTTCCTCCCGCTCCTGAGACACTCTAAAATCTCCAGGGGTGTATGATTCTGTACCCGCCCATGCAATTGCATTTCAGCCTGTGTTGATATTTTTACCGAGAGCTTGGACTCTGCTGGGGGCCTCCGGAATTGTCCCCATCCCGAATCAGTGCTCCGGAATGCTGGCCCAAACCGTGGCCCGATCCGGATTCTCTCTCCCTCGTATTTCACCACCAGGGCTTCACCGCAGTGCCATGGAGGCCCGAGCTTTGGGTTCCGTCTGCATTTGGATGGGCAGCTTCATGAGTGCTGCCAGTGTGCAGAAAAGCTGGTGCCCTCTCAGTCTCCAAGCCAGGAAGCTGGGCAGCCCCTGTGTTCAGACTGAACCCCAGAAAGCCACTTGGAAGTCACAGAGGTGAAAGGGCTCTGGCTTAGGACTAAACTAGGTTCTTCTCCAGTTTTCTCTCTCTACGTCCAAACCCGCCCCTAGGGATCTTATCTGACCCCAGAACTGCAGGCCTCAGCAGGCCCCCAAAAATCTGATCATAAAACACACAGCTCTCTGGATCCTGGCTAGATCCTCAGCTCTTCTGGAGATACCTGTCACCTGTATTAGCTTCCTATGGTCGCTGTAACAAAGCACAGCCAGCTGGGTGGCTTAAAGCAACAGAAGTACATTACTGCCTCCTGTGCTAGCGGCCAGAAGCCCCAGATCAAGCTGTCCCTGGGGCCATGCTCTCTCTGAAGGCTCTGGGATGGAACCTGATCCACGGCCTTCTTTTGGCTTCTGGATGCTCCTTGGCTTGTAGACACATCACCCCGGTCTCCACCTTGTGGTCACACCGGGTTTATCCTGTTTGTCTCTCTGTCTGTGTGGCCCTTCTCTTCCCATACGTACACCGGTCACACTGGATTAGGGTCCACTTTAATTGACTATGACCTCGCTGAACTTAATTACATCTGCAAAGACTCTATTCCCAAATAAGGTCCCACATACGTACAGGTGACAGGGTTAGCAAGTCAGCATATCTTTTGGGGGATAGAATTCAACCCTCAATACTCCCCAGAGCTCAGCAATGTGTATACTGCGGGGGGACACATAGGTGCCCTTTCCTGTGAGGCCAGCTCTGTTAATCGTGCGATCCTTACCTCCATCCTATGAGGTTGGTTCTACCAACATCCCCATTTTCCTGATGAGAAACTAGAAGCCCAGAGAGGTGAAAGCACCTTGCCAAAAGTTCCACACAACTCGCAACAGCATAGCTAACATCTACCCCTGTGACACTAAGTAGCACCCTTCTCAGCAAGCTGTGAGCAGGGGAAAGGAAGTCTGGGCCCGTGTGTCAAGAGCTTTGGGCCTGTTAGAACCCAGGCATGCTGAAACAGCTGGGCAGTTTTACAAAAGGGTGTGCTGGGCCCTGACTGGTTTGGCTCAGTGGATAGACCATCAGCCTGCGGACTGAAAGGTCCCAGCTTCGATTCCAGTCAAGGGCATGTACCTTGGTTGCGGGGCACATCCTCAGTAGCGTGTGTGCAGGAGACAGCTGATCGATGTTTCTCTCTCATCGATGTTTTTAACTCTATTCCTCTCTGTAAAAAATCAATAAAATATATTAAAAAAAAGAAAGAAAGAAAAAAAAGGGTATGCTGGCTCTGTGCTGGACTCTTGGCTTCAGACTCCTTCCTTCAGATCAGCCAGGAGGATCCATACCCAGACTTGTGCTGACCCTCAGAAGCCCCGCACACATGCGTTACTGTCACCCACTCACCTGGCCATTGCTTTCACAGGTCTTCAGGTCTTTGCTTCAATGGCACCGTAACAGAGAGAGCTGCTCTGATCACAGTATCTAAACAAGGGCCATCCACCTGACCATCCACTCTATCTCTTGACCTGGATCTCTAACTATCTGAAAAATTCATTTAGTTTGGCATCCTATCTGCTGTAGGATGTGAACTCTGAGGGTAGCAACGCCTTGGTCGCTTCTGCTCCCTGTTGCAACCCCACTGCCTACAACAGTGCCTGATACACAGTAGATACTCGGTAATACCTGTCAACGGAATAAATGCCCAGATTAATGTAAAGTGGCATTGGAGCTGATTGGAGTGGAGGAAGAACAGTTTTCGCACTAGAACCCAAGCTCCGTGAAAGCGGGAAACCATTTGATTGATCGCCGTATTCCCCGTGCCTGACAGACACGGAGTCCTCAATCAACATGACGGACAGGAGCCACGCTGTCCCCGGCTCTGGGAAGTGGGAAGCTCAGGAAGGCGTGGTGGACTTGACCTGGACCCTCGAGGATTTGGGAAGGTGGGGAAACGAAGAGGACTCTTCCAGCCCAGGAGGCAGAGAGGATGGTATGTGTGAGTGGGTGGAGTGGCAGGGAGTAAGGCCCGTGTGCCAAGTCAGGAGACCTGGCCGCTTCGAACAAGCCTGGTGGTGAACCGAGAGACGCATGTCAGTTGAGTCCGATTACGAATGACTTAAATGCCGGGGAAGGGAAGCGGTATTTTCTTCCCAGCCGGAGACATCAGGGATTGCACTCATATACACGCTTTGAAGAGTGAAATGATGAGAGTTATTGAGTTTATCTTGTTCTCCCGACCCCCTCCAGGATCACCGATGATCTCAGGCTCCACAAAGGCCAGGGCATGTCTTAAAATAACCTTCTTTCCAGACAATGAAACCGCGTCCGATTTTATAAGTCTGCATGTGTCAGAGTGTCCTGTTACCTCCATCCCTGGGCCCGGAGGCCCACGTTTTCTCATCAAACCTAATGGGCTTGTAAGAGGAGCCCGCATCGGGGTCCCGGCTCCCAGGGGCTCCACCAGCTTTTGTCTGACTCTCAGGGGTGCTGGGTTTCAGGAGAGAGATGCTAGGGATTCCTTTAATACGGGTCAACACCTTTCATTTCATTTTAGAACTAAAACTCTAACTGCCCCAGGAGGAGCGACACACCGGTCTAAATTAATACTAACCCGCAAATGACTAAGCGCAGACCTTTGGTCCCCGGAGGGCAGGCTTTAAAAAGCAATGAGAGAAAGGCAGTATGGGAAGGAGAATGGACTTTGCACAAGCCCATATTCCGCGCACTACCCGGAGGACTTAGAACAAGTTAATTAACTTCTCATCTGTAATAACACGAGAGCCCTGCTTCAGCCACGTGGCTGCCTGCAGCTCCCTCGCTGTGCCAGCCCCCGCCCCCACCTCTGAGCCACTTCGCAGGGACCCTGGGTCTGAAAAGTTCCTCTCCCCTTTCCTGCCTTACTCTGTCTTACCTTTCTGATTCTCTAAGGTGTTTTTTCAGGGCTGGGTGGCCATCTCTGCGTTCACATCATAAAATCAACTATTCACACACACACACACACACACACACACACACACTCCAGGCAGAAAGGATGCAGAAGGCAGGGGCCATTTCTTATTCTCTCCTTCAGGTCATCATTAGGAATCTACGTCGTCTCTTCAAACACGGAGAATTATTCTTGCTAAAAATATTTTTCCGAAATGTGAAAATCAAGCAAGAAAACGACTGCACGCCTTGTCCGTCTCACTCCCCAGCATCCAGGCTCACAAAATGTTAATTAATTCTCTAGGAAAATGTGCCCGTGTCGGGCCTTGCTGCTTACTGCTGAACAGAAAGAGCCAGACGCTGAGTGTTACATGTGAACGTGCCGGGTTTTGCCCCATGGAGACGGAAGTGGTTTCTTCCTGGTGGAAAATATAACAGGGGGTGACCTGTGACTTTATTGCCACGCAGAACAATAACCAGCTCCGAACCTAACATAGGAATCTTCCTCTAACCCTCTGCTTCTTTCTTTTCTAGTTTGCTTTCCTTTCTCTTGCCTGTCAGTAAACACCGCAATTATTCTATACATCAGCTTTTCCATCTCACTGGCTTCCTCATTATTTACTCAATGAGTTGAATAAGACTTTGATTTGTGTTCATTCTATCCTATATAATAAAGAGGTGATATGCAAATTAATCCTCATGCCTTCACAAGTTGGCTGCCTATGACCAGGTCGGCGAGGGGATTGGTGAGGGACAACCCAATGACTGAACAGCAGGCTGTGTGGGGCAACCAGGCCAGCAGGAGGGTTAGTGAGGGATGACCAAACAACTGAACAGCAGGCTGCATGGGGTAACCAGGCTGGAGGGGGTGGGGTGATGTGAGGGGTGACCAGGCTGGCAGGGGAGGGCAGTTAGGGGCAACCAGGTCAGCGGCATTAGGGGGTGAGGAGGAGGGGCAGTTAGGGGTGACCAGGCAGGCAGGCAGGTGAGCTATTAGGAGCCAGCACTCCAGGATTGTGAAAGGGATGTCCTGAGGATCGGGCCTAAACCAGCAATTGACATCCCTGAAGGGGTCCTGGATTTTGGAGAAAGTGCAAGCTGGGCTGAGGAGACCTCACCCTCTGTGCACAAATTTTGTGCACCACACCTCTAGTATTGTATAAAAGCTAAGTTTTTTTTAACTTTTTAGATATTGTATTTTGAAACTTTACAAGGATTTTGAGAGGCCAAAATAATAGAGAGGCTCAATTATCAGGTTTTCTTAAAAGGTACGTATTGTGCTAAACAGTTTACATATCATCTCATTTAATTTTCATCACAATGTTACCAGTACAGTGGTACCTCAAGATACGAGTGCCCTAACATACGAGATTTTTGAGATATGAGCCATTGAGCGAGCGATTTTTGCTTTGAAATACGAGCAACATTTGAGATAGGAGTAAATGCGAGGATCAGCCAACTGCACACGACCCACGCCTCAAGGTTACGGAATGAATTAAACTGGTACCTCGAGATACGCGTTTAATTCTTTCTGTAACCTTGAGGCGTGGGAAACTATGAGACGCTCGAGTCGTGGTAAACTGGTGGGTCGTGTGCAGCCGGCCGATCCGCGCAATTACTCCTGTCTCAAATGTTGCTCGTATTTCAAAGCAAAAATCGCTCGCTCGATGGCTCGTATCTCAAAAATCTCATGTTAGGGTACTCGTATCTCAAGGTACCACTGTATTTTAATGATGAGAAACCTAAGACTCAGAGAGACTCAATAGTTGACAAAATCAGGGACACACACACTGTGTATGGGGAACATTACCTGCCCTCTGGTTTAATCCCCATGATTAAACCTATGCCTGACATACGTGTCATGAACCCCATCTTGTCAATTAGAAAACAGGTTTACTTACTTGCCACGGTAAAACTGTTTGTACATGACTGTGTTAGGATTAGAAACCCAACACTTTCCTGTTACTCTCCACTTTTTCTTCAATGACCAAGTGATTTGGCTTACGAGACAGTCCATGAGGTCTAGCACATTACAGAAAATGAGCTTCTGTTGAAAAGTTTGGGGGTAAGAAGGTGTGCCCCATGAAATTGTATCCATTCCCCTCTTCTTCCATAATAATCAATCCCACAATTTTCAGTGGGCCCTGACCATCCCAAAGAAAGATTCCCTTCCCCAATCTGCTTTGCAGCTGCATATATAGGCACTTGATTAAACGGGAAGTAAGCAAAATTGTCACGTGGTTCTTTTAGGATCCTTCCTCAGAAGATGGTTGGTGAAGACCTTTTTCTATGCCTCCCTCCTCTTAGCTTCCGCTAACAGGGTGTAATGTCTGGAGCTCTAGCTATGACCTTGTGCCATGTTGATGAAACCTGGCCCTGGGAGACTCAGAGGATTACCTGGATGAAGGATGGGTTCCTGGAGACTCGGTTAAGCCTTGGACTTCTGACTTACCAGCTTTCATGTGATGAAGAGATCAACAGCTGTCTTATGTGAGTCAATATTCTTTAAGCTCTCTATTGCTTGCATCTATCAAAAAAAAAAAAAGAAGAATATTAATAAACTAGAGGCTGGGTGCACAAATTTGTGAATGGTGTGTGTGTGTGTGTGTGTCCCTCAACCCAGTCTGCACTCTCCAATCCAAGACTGCTGGCTCCCAACTGCTCACCTGCCTGCCTGCCTGATTGCCACTAACTGCTTCTGCCTGCCAGCCTGATCACTCCCTAACCACTACCTTGCAGGCCTGATCAATGCCTAACTGCTCCCCTGCCAGCCTGTTTTCCCCTAACTGTCCTCCCCTGGAGGCCTACTCACCCCTAACTGCCCTCCCCTGCAGACCTGGTCTCTCCCAACTGCCCTCTCCTACTGGCCTGATGCCCCACAACTGTCCTCCCCTGCTAGCCATCTTGTGGTGGCTATCTTATGTCCACATGGGGGTGGCCATCTTGTGTGTTGGAGTGATGGTCAATTTGCATATTACCTCGTTATTATATAGGACGGAGCCACTTTCAAATGGAGCTGGAGCTGCCATGCCAGAGGAACTGCTTTGTATGGCTTAAGCCTCAAACCTCTGGAATGTTACAATAGGGCAAAAGAACCTTTGGACTGGGCCTACAGTAACATCGCGTCTTAAAGAACTATTTGCAGAGATAAAAAGAAAGCAGATGCTATGCCTACTGGGCTGAAAATTTAAAACATTTCTTAGAACTCGTGTCATATATTACATTATCTGCATCCATAGAAAATAAACGCCTTCCTTCCATTCATGTAATTATCTCCCTTCCCTTTTTCCTAAATGCCCATTGTCTTTGTCCCCTAATTGGAGCACTATTTGGGCTTCTGTCTGAATCCGTGTGTTCCGAACAGGTGATCTTTGATCTCAAACAAATGCTTGCTGCCTCTCACTTGGGAAGGCTTTTTATTTTTAGGTTCACACGACCAAGAGTAATCCTCACTGATGAACGCCAAGGGAGGGAGAGGGCGGCTCAGAGGCCAAGTTGACCTTCTTCACGGATGGACGTGCCCAGGGATGGGCTTGATAACATGACCCAACAGGACCCTGGGCATTGGCCTGCGCACACAGAGCTGGCGGGTTCCACTCCCGTGAGGGCACCTGCCTGGCCTCGCTCTCACATCAATGTGTCTGTCTCCCTCCCTCTCCTTTCCTCTCTCTAAAAATCACTAAAATACAGTGGTACCTCGAGATACGAGTGCCCTAACATATGAGATTTTTGAGACACGAGCAAGCGATTCTTGCTTTGAAATACGAGCAACATTTGAGATAGGAGGAGTAATCTCGAGGATCCGCTGGCTGCACATGACCCACCTGTTTACCATGACTCGAGCATCTCATAGTTTCCCACGCCTCAAGGTTACGGAACGAATTAAACTCGTATCTCGAGGTACCACTGTATATATTTTTAAAAGAATAGGAGTTCAGAGACTCATTGCTTATTGTTGTTTTCATCCAACCAGAAGGGCCCTGGAGAGCCCAGCAGCTGGAGCTCTCCGGAGACAGATGTGGACGGGGTTCTGCCAGCCACGGCTCCCCCCTGACGCGTGTCACTGTCCCCTCCGCCAGGCCTGGCCCCTGGTGCTATGGCATGATCAGGAGCCGTCTGCAAAGGCTCCACACAGGCACCCACAGCCTCTCCCCTTCCTGGTGGGAAGAAATGGTGCATCCCCAAATGATGAGGGGATCTCCGTGCTGGGTTCTCCACCAGGGAGCCCGAGGAGGAAACACTGTCTGCTCTGCTCCCCCGGGCTGTGCCCCTCCGGCAGTGCAAGAACAAAGCGTGTCAGTCCTCAGCAGGGACCTGGCAGCGCGGGAGCCTCGGAGCTCGCTGAGGGTTTAACATTCCGCGGTGCCTCTGGAGGAGGAGAAGGATTTGGTTCCCTGCAGATGTGAGCAGGCTTGGGAAGCCAGGGGCTGCGTTATTTGGGGGGAGTATTTAGGGGGGAGGGGAAGGAGAGCGTGGGAGGCAGGGGGGGTAGGTCTTAGGGATGCCTTGAATGAAGGCACCCACAGAGCATTCTCTGCCCAGACTGTGTGGGCCTCGGCTGCCAGGCAGAGGTCCCCTCCTGGGGTCTGGCTACCTCGGATAAAGCCCCGCCTTGGCCGTACCCTTTGCAATGTGGTCTCAGACACAATGTCCCCAGGCCTCGGTTCCCCAACTGTAAAGTGGGAATTGCCACTGTTCCCGTTTGAAAGGCTGTTAGGAGACGAAAGGTGATGTTCCATGGAAAGCTTTTAGACGCCTGGCACCTAGTAAGTGCGTGAGAAATGTGGCTTGTTATTATCGGTATGAATAACCCAGAGGAGCAGCACCTGGCACCATCCTTAGTTATTACAATAGTTACAACACCTTCTTAGTTATTTCACATATGTGGGAACTGATTCCCCACATATGTGTACCCTCACAGCTCCATGAGAACTACTACTCTTACCTCCGCCACCCCCCATGCCTGCCACTGTTTGATGGATGAGGAAATCCAGGCACATTTGGGGCCCAAACCCGGGCTGCTGCGCTGCTGGAGGAAGCGGGGGAGTCTGCCTTCTCACGGCCTGCAGTCTCTGGCTTCCCCAGCACAGCAGGCTCCTGCCCGCCTCGGGCTTTGCAAACATGGCAGCTTCACCCAAGTGCCCATCCATAGATGAGTGGGTAAAACAGCAGTGGGACCTCTCTACAGCGGCATATTACTCAGCCATAAAAAGAATGACATCTTACCATATGCGGCAGCAGGGACAGACCTAGAGCAGCGGTTCTCAACCTGTGGGTCGCAACCCCTTCGGAGGTCCATCGACCCCATCATAGGGGTCACCTAAGACCATCAAAAAACACAGATATTTACATTACGATTCACAACAGTAGCAAAATTACTATTAGGAAGTAGCAAAGAAAATAATTTTATGGTTGGGGTTACCACAACATGAGGAACTGTATTAAAGGGTCCCTGCATTAGGAAGGTTGAGAACCACTGACCTAGAGGGTATTATGCTGAGTGAAATAAGTCAGAGAAAAAATAAATGCTATATGATGTCACTTATATTTGGGGTTGAAAAAACAAAATATACAAATAAATAAAATTGAAATATTTTCATAGACACAGAGAACAGGTGGACGGTTGCCTGAGGGGCACTGGGGTTGAGGCACTGGGTGGAAAAGGTGAAGAGGTTGAGAAGGACAGGGATTGGTAGTTATAAAATAGACACAGGAGTGAAGTACAGCATGGAGTCCTGGATTGCGAGAGGGCTCGGGACAGGCCGAGGGACCCGGTGCATGGATTTGTGCACTGGGCCTCTCGTATTGCAATAACTAAGAATGGTGCCAGGTGGTTACTGGAAATACTGAGGGGAGCCACTCTGTAAAGTATATGCTTGTCTAACCACTATGCTGTACACCTGCAGCTGATACAAAATAATACTGAATGCAAATGGTAATTGAAACATTAAAAAATAAAACGTTGTTCTTCCCCAGACCTGCCTCAGCTGGCGTGTGTGGATCCCTGGCTGCAAGCCTGGCCCTAATCAAAGCATTGCACAGGCATCATCTCATTTAACCTCTCAATCCGCTCGGGACGCCATAGCACAGTGCCATGGACGGGTGGCTTCAACAACAGAAGTTTATTTTCTCACTGCTCTGGAGGCTGGAAGTCCAAGATCAAGGTGTTGGCAGGGTTGGTTTCTTCTGAGGCCTCTCCGCTTGGCTTGTAGATGGCCGCCTTCTCCCTGGTCTCCCCTCTGGGAGTGTCCCCTAATTTCCTCTCCTTATCAGGACATCTGTCTTATTGGATGAGGGCTCACTCCAATGACCTCTTTTTACCTTAATGACCTCTTTAAACACCCCATCTCTGAACACAGTCACCTTTTGAGGTACTAGGGGTTAAGACTTATCAAAGATATGAATTTATTTTTTTTGGGGGGGGGGGAGAGGCGGATACAACTCAGCCCATAACAGGGTGGAAGCCATTATTTACCCCATTTTTCAGTTGAGGAAACTGAAGCATAGAGAGAATGGGTAACTCACCCAGATTAACAGCCAACAGAGGACAGAATTCGAGCCAGAATAACTTGACTCCACAGCCAGAACAGGGAACCCTGCCCGCGCCCTACCACTGCCCCCACCGAGGAGGCAGGTCTCAAGCCGCTGGCTTCTCTCTAGGGCTGAAGAAATCAAGACTCAAGTGAAAGCTGTTGCCCCAGGCCACTTAGCTGACCGGAGGCTGAGCGAAAACTCCCTCACAGGTGTTCTGGCTCTGAGCCCAATTTTCTTCTATCCCCCTCTTCCTCCCTAACTTAGCTCCTACCCCAGGCAAAGGGGATAGTAATGGGTCCTGAGGAGGTAAAGAAGAGTTTGGGAATCAGAAGCCACGTTGACTTCGGCCTTGCAGGCAGGGAGATGAATGAAAGTGCGTTTTCCCCCAGCCCCGCTGGCACCTGCCTCTTATGAATGGCACCTGCGGTGGCTCAGAGCTGCTCCAGGCAAAGCTGGGAAGTAGGCAGTGTGGCCGCTCACCTTCCTCCGAACGCCCTCTCCCTGCTCCCTGCAGCTCCTCCCCTCACAACAGCAATAGCCGACACAGCAGTGCTGGCACATTCTGAAGGATGGTTGTGTGACAGGCACCCTTCTGGGTGGTTTTTTTTTTTTTTTGCATTAATTGATGTCATCCCCACCCCTCAAACAACTCTATGGGGTAGAGCATGGCCTTTTTCTCATTCCTAGTTTAGAGGAGGCAAGGGAACCTGGGAACGGTAGTTCCCTGTGATACAGAAAGGAGCAGGGGAAGGGCCACGGTAGAGAGAGAACAAACTGGCAGCCCGGGGCAGAATGCTGGTGTGCCCAAGACCTGGCTGAGAGGCACGGCTGCCAGCATGTGTGTGCGTGTGTATGGGAGTGAGTGTGTCCCTAGGAAATAATGGGGGGAGGATGGAGGACACCCAGGCAGCTGGCTCCCAGCCTAAGCTCTGGTCTACATCTCCCCATGGTGGGGTAGATGGCTGACAGGAAGTTGAGGGGTTAACTCTCTCCAATGTCTCCTTCCCCCCTTCATTGCTCTTCCAGCCACGGAGGCCTTGCTGCACCTACCCTGCTTGCAGGCCAGGCACTTGGCTCCTCCCTGCAGTCCAGGCCACCTGGAAAGCTGGGCGTGAGTGGCTTTCCAGCCTGAGCCCCGCCCTCCTAGACCCATCTCCCACCCTGTCTACCTCCCGCTCTCCCTATCTCCCTGCTCTTCTCCGAACAGGCCACGCCCATGACCTAGACCAGCGGTTCTCAACCTGTGGGTCGCAACCCATTTGGGGGTCAAAGGACGCTTTCAAAGGGGTCGCCAAGACCATCAGAAAACACCTATTTCCCATCGTCTTAGGAACCAACACACCGCTCCTCAGTGTAGCAAAATGTAGCAATGTAGTTAACTATTGTTATATGAAGACTGTTGCCCATGCTACACCACGATTCAAGACAAAATTTCATTTATTTGTCATTAGAAATAAATATTTCACAATATATAATTACATATTGTTTTTGTGATTAATCCCTATGCTTTCATTATGTTCCATTTATAACAATGAAAATACATCCTGCCTATCAGATATTTACATTATGGTTCATAACAGTAGCAAGATTACAGTGATGAAGTAGCCACGAAAGTAATGTTATGGTTGGGGGTCACCACCACATGAGGAGCTGTCTTAAAGGATAGCGACATTAGGAAGGTTGAGAACCACTGACCCAGACGTTGGACTCTCCTCCCCTCTAGTGTGGTTCTCCTCAGCCAGCTCATTGCATTCAGCAGAGCGAATGCTCGCCATGAACACTGGCTCGGTGAGTGAGTGAGCTGACTGTGTTATATCCCGGCTCACTGGCGGTAAGTACATATAGAGAGAGCCGGGCTGGGCTAGGCCGAGGCGATGAATCATTAGCGAGGACGCACGCTCCCTCCTCGGACTGCCCTGACGGCCCCCGTTCACTGCCCGCAGGACTCCAGAGCCAGGCCTCTGAACAGCAGAGCCTGCTCCTCGGCCTGCGGCTGCATCTCCCAGCCCCACCACCACCAACTGGTCTCAGCTGCAGAGAAGATGCCGTGCACTGGCCTGAATGGAGAAGCTGATGGGAAGGTCAAGGTGCTTGTCATGGCCCAGCCTTCCCTGGAAGATAAAATCCCCCCTGGCACCTGTGGCATCTTGCTGATGTCGGAAACGCAGGGAAGGGAAGTCTCCCTGAGCTTCCCTTTGCACCTGGTACGGAGGGTGGGGAGTTTGGGAAGGAGGAGGGGCAAAGGAGTCCTAGGAGCTGCTGCTGTGTGACCGTGGCCTTAGGGCAAGGTGAAATCACCCGCTGAGTAATGAGGGAAAGATGGCCAACACTGCAATCAAGTCTGTGATGGAAAAGACAGAAAGTTCTATTTCTTCCCCCGGGAAGCCGAGTGTCAAAGTGGTTTTGATATTTGTGATTTCATTCGTGCCACATTCAGCATCTGCCTCTTGTCTTTCTTTCTCAACTATTTCAGAGCAACGGGAACAACACACAACCGTGGGCTCCCAAATCTCGCACTCTCACCATTGTTCAAGTTTATTATTACTCCTTCCTGTTGAGAGACAATATTAGCGGATTATACATACATCTGGGCCCCTTTCCAGCAGTTGCAGCTGAAAATTCATTTTTTCAGGGCCAAGCCTGATTACAGTGTCCTGAGAAACAAAGGGCGGGACAGCTAAGCCATCCACGTCCAGAATCCTGATGAGGAGATCAGGGCTTCAAGAACCCAAAAACAGCCGCAACTGGTTTGGCTCAGTGGACAGAGCATCGGCCTGTGAACCAGGGGTCCCAGGTTTGATTCAGGTCAAGCGGGCATGTACCTTGGTGGTGGGCACATCCCCAGGTGGGAGTGTGCAGGAGGCAGCTGATCGATGTTTCTCTCCCATCATCGATGTTTCTAACTCTCTATCCCTCTCCTTTCCTCTCTGTAAAAAAAAATCAATAATATATATATATATATATATATATATATATATATTTTTTTTTTAAAGGACCCTGAAAGAGCATCTCTCCCCTCTACAAGGAGAAAAGAAAAAATGGTTCTCAATGTTAAACGTGAACCCAAACCCAGGTTTGAAATCGTTATTGAGTTAGCGGCAGTGGGGAGCTCTGAAAAGCAGAGATTTTTTTCTGCCAGGAACAGCTCAGGTGGCCGCTGCACGGCGCTGAGGATGAAATCTGGATGCCCAGTTTCCTGGCCTTCTGTGCCGGCCTGGGTGGGTCTTATAAGCCCCGAATGCGAGGAGCCCCTCCCTGGCGAGGAGCCCCGTGGAGGCAGGTAATTGTCTGGCCGCTCTCGCGGGCTCCACTGGCCGTGGGCTCAGGAGGACTATTCCTTGAAGATCGCAAGGCAAAGTGATTTCCCGATATTTGCAAATTGGCAAGCTGCGAAGTCTCTGAAAAGGCAGGTGTGCGGGTGGAGAGACCAGGGCACAGGCAGCGGCGGCTTTGAAATCCCAGCTCCCAGGGGCGCGCTGACCCCGTGCTCCGTGTGGGCACTAGATGGCGCTCGCAGCCTGCCCGGTCCGCGCGGCCGCCACCGGCGCGGCCAGCAGCGGGGCCGTGGCTCGGGCTCTCCCAGCGCGGGGTCCCCGCAGAAGGGACTGTGATCGCGAGCCCTCCAGGGCTTCCCTTCGCAGCGTGGAGGTGGAAGGTGCTCGGGGCTGTGTCTAGCCCTGGAGGGCAGCACGTCTAAAGGTTAAGAACCACTGCTTTCAACCTGGATGGAACTGGAGAGCCTTATGCTTAGTGAAATAAGCCAGTCAATGAGGGAGAAGCATCCCAAGATCTCACTCATTGGTGGATAATAAAGAACGTTATAAACTGATGAACAAAAGGATAGATACAGAGGCAGTAAAGCTTCAAACAGACTGTGAAATTACAGCAGGAAGATTAAAGTTAGGTGAGGTAGATAAGAGATCAATCAAAGGACTTGTATGCATGCATATAAGCATAACCAATGAACAGAGATACTGGGGGGGTTGGGGTATGCCTGGGAGGGAGGGGGGGCAATGGGGAGATATGTATAAAAATTAATAAATAAAATAAAAAAAAAGAAAGAAAAAAAAAGAACCACTGCTTTGCACTGCCTTGCATTGCTTTCCAGTTGCTTCCTGCTTGCGGGTTCCCTAGTTGAGACAAAAAAAAAAAAAATCTTATTTATCTCCTCACAGCACAGCCAGTGTCTCTGTGTGGCAGACGCTGCTGGTTGTCCTCTATGACTTGTTTTCTCCTTCTCTGACCACCCCCAGCCCCCACCCTGCCTTGACATGGGGGCTGTTAGACCTCACACAGCACCTGGGAGCAGCGGTTCTCAACCTGTGGGTCGCGATCCCTTTGGGGGTCGAACGACCCTTTCACAGGGGTCGCCTAAGACCATCAGAAAACACCTATTTCCCATGGTCTTAGGAACCAACACACTGCTCCTCGGTGTAGCAAAGTGTAGCAATGTAGTTTACTGTTGTTATATGAAGACTGTTACCCATGCTACACCATGATTCAAGACAAAAAAATTAATTTATTTGTCATTAGAAATAAATATTTCACAATATATATAATTACATATTGTTTTTGTGATTAATCACTATGCTTTAATTATGTTCAATTTGTAACAACGAAAATACATCCTGCCTATCAGATATTTACATTACAGTTCATAACAGTAGCAAGATTACAGTGATGAAGTAGCAACGGAAATAATTTTATGGTTGGGGGTCACCACCACATGAGGAGCCGTCTTAAAGGGTCGCGGCATTAGGAAGGTTGAGAACCACTGCCTGGGAGTCAGCAACCCCAGTCCTGGAGAGGCACTCAGAGGCTCAAACGGGGAGCTAGCCCACCTCCCACTTCTGTACGTCCTGTCTGTGGTGTGAACGCTGCGTGTGAAGTCAGACGTTGTTCCCCAAACTTGGGAGGCGTCTCCATGTACAGAGGGACATAAAGAACTGCTCGGATGAGACCTCAGGTTCAGATAATACTTATGTCCTGTTCTCATTCTTGGTCAGTACCAGGACTTTCTGTTTGTCTGTTTTCTCTCTTTTATCCTCATTCTCTGCTCCATGTGTACGAGCTGTAAGTGATTCATAGTGTCCTTATATCCATGGGGGGAAACGTTATTATTGAACATATATGCACATATGTACATGTGCATACATATATGCATGTATGTACGTATATTGGAGCATTTGAATAGGAATGTGCTCAAAACACACACACGCACACCCCTAATCCAACATCAACACGAATTAGAAATCCAAAGCCATGGGCAATAGGCAGTGAAACCCAATGTTTTCATGCCAAGCATCTTCACTCACAGCCAGTCCTTCCACAAAAGTAAGAATATATTTTTATTAATTAGTTTTTTTTTTAGAGAGAGAGAAAGATTGACTTGTTATTCCATTTATTTGTGCATTCCTGGTTGATTCTTGTATGTGCCCTGATCCGGGATTGAACCCACAACCTTTGCATATCGGGGCGATTCTCTAACCAATTGAGCTACGTGATTTATTAATCAGGATCTAGCAAGAAAACCGGAAACCACCCTACATCTTTCAATCAGAGGAAGCAATATAGGGAATTGGTTAGATGAGTGATGGGAGAACTGAGAAGATGAACACCAGTAGAGGGGCAACCGAGAGATGACCCACCCCGGGAAACCCCTACCCCCACTCCTGGGCTGGAGGGACAACGGAAAGAGTGATGTCACCAGGGTCCAGAGCTGGGCCTCCAAAGTGGGGACTGCCTGGTGGGATGTGAAACAATTAGGGGAAGAACCTTCTGGAAGGAGCAGAAGCCACAAAAGGCACGGGGCTGTGGAAGATACCACAGAAATAAAGAGAGGGGAGCACCCCGGCTGTCCCTTCCTCCCACTCTTCCATCTTCTATCAGAGCTTCCTGTTACCTCAACCAACTGGACGGTGGAGGCAAGGGAACCTGGGAATTGTAGTTCCCTGGGTACAGAAGGGAGCAGGGGAAGGGCCAAGATAGATTGAGAACAAACTGGCAGTTCCTGGGCAGGATGCTGGTGTGCCAAAGACCTTGCTGAGATGCATGGGTGCATGCACGTGTGTGCGTGTATATGTGAATGTGTGTGTGTGCATATGTGTGTGTATTTAGTACAGTATTTGAAGTGAAGTATGTAGGCTTGTTAGTTTAAATCTCAGCCTCTCCATTCACTATCTCTAAAATAGGGACTGCACTTTTCTGTACATTGGGGATAACCCTAACCTCATAGGATTTGTGAGGACTAAATAATTCAATCTATGTCAGGTACGTATATGGTGCCTGGCACAGTCTCAGCTGCCATGGTTTTTAAAGATGTGCCCATGTTACATGTATGTACTTCTGGTGTGTGTGGCTTCTAACTGCTGCACACGTTCCCATGGGGCACACCCACCGAATTTTATCTAAGGGCGCACGAGGCAACTGGGATTCGCTGTCCACTTTCAGCGGGATGCCCGGAGGGGAAGATATGTGTTGAATCCAGGCAAGGCTACATTCAGGAACAAAATGAGATGGCTGCATGTAACTGCCGTGTGCGAGTGTGCCGAAATCCACCATGACTCCCATAGGGTCAGCGTCAGGGCAGGGCTACTTTGAAGCATTCGTCCAGGAGATTGAACTAAAGGCACCTGGTGAAATTCACTTGACCGGATTTTAACCTTTCATGCCTGAGAGGGACTTGGCTGCTTTCTGTTACAGTATTAGTTCCATAGAGGCGGCGTGCGTGCCTCCTTTCATGTATCCAACCCCTCCCCTGCCCCCCACAGCCGCCCTGTGAATTGGACATTGTTATCAGCTGACGAGAATGAGGTCTGGAGGAGTTAAATGTCAGCGGCTGAGCCAGCATTAAGCTAAAACCTGAACCTGGACCTGATCATGCTGCCATGCTGCCTCTCTCAAGGTGGTGACAGGTAGCCTGGCCATGGAGCGGGAGTCACCTTGCACTTGAACCTGGAGTGTGAGTTGATTCCCTGGGCCTGGAACTTGGGCGAGAGGGGCCAGATCTGTGGCAGGCAGCCGCAGGGCCAGAGGCAGAATCTGAGATGGAATCGGAGCCAAGAGTGTGTGAGAAGGGACTCCAGGTCCTGTACTGTCCGGGGAAGGCCTGGTGGGTGGGACGGACTGAGGTCTTGGTGAGATGACAGGTAGTCAGCAGCTTTAGATGATTTCATTGAGTGGTTAACGTAACGTCCCATTGGGTCCGTGTAAATGATTGAATTTTGTCACAGAAAGAGCTGAGACCTCTTCAGCTGGGAGATTTGAACGAATTCTTGGCTCAGCCACTTTAGAGTCTGGTTCACTGGGACAATTGCTCTGCATTTCCAAGGACAGATGTGAGCCACGTGTCCATGCCTTGTTGTCTCAGCAGGTCCAGAGTCCATGCTCACAAGAGCAGAATCATTTTTCTAAAGCGACGTTTTTATCATGTTGCTCCTGGATTACCACCTGGCAATGACAGTCCATGACCTTCAGGGGACAAGGCCAAATGCCACCCTTGGATTGTTGTCAATGTCCCCCGAAGTCCAGGCTCAGCCTGCTTTTCCAACTGACCTTCTCCACCTCCCACATGTATTCTAAGTAGCTTGTTCATTCCGTTAATATTTAATGAGTGCCTACTGCATGCTGGGCATTGCGAGGCGATGAAGATTAAGACTTGGGCTGTGCTATTGTTTGAAGGTTTGTGTCTTTTCCCACCCCTTTCATATATTGAAATCCTAATGCCCAATGGGATGGCAGTAGGGTCTTGGGAGGTGCTTGTCCGGAAGGTGGAGCCCTGATGAATGGGGTACTTACTCTTAAAGAGACTGCACAGAGCAATCTCACCTCTTCCACCATGTGAAGATACAAGGAGATGATGGATGTCTGCAACCCATAAGAGGGTTCATGGTCAGCAGACCCTGACTGTGCTGGCACACCAGTCTTAGACTTCCAGCCTCTGGAACGGTAAGAGATGAATTTCTGTTCTCCATCTGCCTACCTGTCTGTCACATGTCTCTGTCTTCTCCGCATCCTCTCTTGCCTTCACTCCTTCCTGATCCTTGGCTTGGTTCTATAGGTCCTCCCTAAGGACCTCCCCTCTCTGTGGACTCCTGTTCGCAGGTACCTTCCAGAGGACCAGCCCCACCCAGCCTGGGTCTCCTCAACTGTTAGGATTCTGGGATTCTTTGATCAAATGCTCAGGAGATTCTGTTTGTTCTCCAGGTGCTTCTGTGGTCAGGGACTGAGGCCTCCTCCAGGCCTCAAGGTGGCACAGTGGGGAGGATAGGGAGGGGGGGTTGGCAAGGGAGGACTCAGTCTCCATGACAACACTTTAGGTAAAGCTTTGGTGCTGGTATACAGCAGAGATATTGAGGTTCTCGTTCCAGACCACTGCCATGGAGTGAATATTGCAATAAAGTCACAAGAATTCTTTAGTTTCCCAATATATACAAAAGTTATGTTTACTATTATAGCCTATTTTTAAATATATATATTTTACTAAAGTCCCAGTGCATGAAATTTGTGCACTTGGCAGGGGTTCCCTCAGCCCGGCCTGCACCCTCTTTCAGTCTGGGAGCCCTCAGGAGATGTCTGACTGCAGCAAAGGTGGGAGAGGCTCCCGCTACTGCCACTGCGCTCGCCAGCCGTGAGCCTGGCTCAGGACTTCTGGCTGAGCGGCACTCCCACTGTGGTCAGTGCATTTGAGCATCTGCCCCCTGGTGGTCAGTGTGTGTCATAGTGACTGGTCGTTCCACTGTTTGGTTGATTTGCATCTTAGCCTTTTATTATATAGGATTGGTTTTTGTCTTTGTTTTACAGAGAGGAAGGGAAAGGGATAGAGCAATAAGTTGGCAAACTTATTAGTCAACAGAGCCAAATATCAACAGTACAACAATTGAAATTTATTTTGAGAGCTGAAAACCAGCATCTACACATGAGCCATGAAGTTTCAATCACACTGTATGTGTGTGCCCATGGGTGGTATTTTGTGGAAGAGCCACACTCAAGGGGCCAAAGAGCTGTGTGTGGCTCGCAAGCCGTGGTTTGCAGACCACTGGGACAGAGACTCAGAAACATAGATAAGAGAGAAACATTGATCAGCTGCCTCCTACACACTCCCCACTGGGGATGTACTCACAACAAAGGTACATGCCCTTGACCAGAATCAAACATGGGACCCTTCAGTCCACAGGAAGATGCTCTATCCACTGAGCCAAACCAGCCAGGGCTATTGTAGTCTATTAAGTGTGCCTAACATTATGTCTGAAAGAAAAACAATGTACTACCTTAATGAAAAAATACTTTCTTGCTAAAAATGCTAACTGTCATCTGAGCCCAAGTGAGCCGTGTTCATTTGGCTGCTGGAGGGTCTTGCCTCGATGCTGATGATGACTGACTGACCAGGGTGGTGGCTGCTGAGGAAGTGGGTGTCTGTGGCAGGTTCTGACAGTAAGACATCAAAGAAGTTGGCCACATTAATGGACCCTTCCTTTCACAAACGATTTCTCTGCAGCATGTCAGGTTGTTTGTTAGTGTTTTACCCACAGAACTACTTTCAAACTTGGAGTCAACTTAGAATTGATGGGATAGTCTAAGTCCTTTGTTGTCATTTTAACAATCTTCGCAGCACTTCAACAGGAGTAGATTCCATCTCAAGAAACCACTTTCTCTGCTTAGCCATAAGAAGCAACTCTTTACCTGTTACAGTTTTGTCATGAGATTCCAACAATTTAATCACATCTTGAATTTTAGTTCCACTTCCAATTCTAATTCTCCTGCTATTTCCACCACATCTGCAGCTCCTTCCTCCGCTGAAGTTTGAACCCCTCCGAGTCATCCGTGAAAGCTGGAATCGACTTCTTCCAAACACCAGTTAAGGCTGATAGTATGACCTCTTCCCATGAATCCCAAATATTCTTAATGACACCTTGAATGTAACATCAAAGATCACCCATCACACATCACCATAACAAACATGACAATAATGAGGAAGTTGGAAATGTGGGAATCACCAAAACGTGACGGAGAGCTACGATGGGAGCGAAGGGTGTTGGAAAATGGCACTGATAAACGTGCTCAGCGTGGGGTTGCTACAAACGTTCCATTTGTTAAAAATGCAATATTTACACAGCAGAATAAAGGGAAGCCCAATAAAACATGGAAGCCTGTGTTCTTACTGAAGAATGAATGGAAGGTCAGGACGGACTGCTTGGTCCTTCTTACCCTCCAGAGACACT